>JAUELU010000013.1:12358475-12373023 GCA_032357145.1 Evasterias troschelii
AATGATGAACTTGTGAAAATTCAAACAAGGGCCTTAATACAAATTCACAATGATGAACTTGTGAAAATTCAAACAAGGGCCTCAATACAAATTCACAATGGTGAACTTGTGAAAATTCAAACAAGGGCCTTAATACAAATTCACAATGATGAACTTGTTTGCTGTGGAAAACAGAAACACCTGGCTGATCCGCCTCAGATAAAGAAGAAGTGGGCGGTACTAATTTGCTGTCTCAGTGCTTGGTGCCCACGCAATCATGAACTCAATGCTGCATACCAACTCACATACATGTAAAATCTAAAGAGACACTTAAAAAGAGATTAAAGTTTCCAGCGCGACTGCTCGCATTGTGGAATTTGCAAGGAATAGCCCTGCCAAATGGCATCCAAATGATGGCATTCACCATTCAACTCAGCTCAAACCAAGGGGGAGTTGAAACAAAGTGAGCTACATGTAGCCCGTCACATAACCATCAAAAAGTTAACCATTGAAGGAGCACAAGGAAATGTAGATCAAAGGTTGTGTGTCATTAGCTATGATTTAACATTCCTTACTTAAGCTGTATGTATTGTAGACAAAAAAGAAAACTTGATTTACATGTTATTAAAAGAAGCAGAAAATTAGCAGCCTGTAGTATTCTGCATTTATAAATGAATAATTAATGACATTGTTAACTTTTCATTGAGAGAATTCTCTTGTAAAATGCACTGTCCAATGTATTTATTTTTTAGGGACCCACATGTTTTTGTACAAAAACTTTTTTTTTATTTGACAGAAATAAAAATATTGAATGCCTGCAGAAATTGTTTACAATACATTTTGGTGAAAATGCTTTATTGTAATGTACACAGCCGGTGATGCATGTCAACACTGCAGAAACTCAAGCTATTTTTCTGTGGTTGTTTTTCACCTACTGTAAACAGCACAATGAAATAAGCTGAAAGTTTCACAGGATTTGCATCTTGGCAAATATCTTTTTATGTGTGACCTAGAGAAGAGACTTCTGTTGTTCTGTTTTGTTTTTTGTCCGCAAAACTGCCGAATCATTAGTTGAGCCTGTACTTTCTCATGTTCATTACACACAAAGTAAAGGACACTATCTAGCCAAGCTCTGGATCCACCCAGCTATAGTATGGCATCCAAACTGTAGTTTAGCCGGGGTCCAACTATTGTTGGGAAAATTATGGAACATTATCCTACATGTAATTTCTATTTATGTTCACCCCAGACAAGGACAAAAATGTAAGGAAAAATATATGAAACTTTTTTTAAAAACTCTAGTTTCATTTTGTTTCTGGACTTTGCTCATATAACGTTTTGACTGAAAGGTGCAGCAACACCCTGCCGGAAGGTGAACTTGTACATCCACTAGAGTTTGTACAAAATGGTGCAAGCCACTGGTCAAAGGTACATCATGACATGTATGTATTACATTCCCAGTGTATCGCTGGTGAGCATTAACTCACCAAGGTTTATTCACAGTTATCACTGGTACAACGTTCACTTTGAAAATATCATTAAAGAATGACCTTGCTATAAACCAGGGGCAGGCAAGAAATTGTTTAATTATTAAAAACAAATGATCCATACAAAGTAACAGACAGTATTGCTTGTTGACTATTACACATTTACTGGTCCACACTCTCCGGGGTTCACTTCAACTGACAGTAAGTGCAAACAGAAGGATACAGTGTTTTGATGAGTGTCTAATGCTTACCGTCTTTAACATACATTATCAATGTTTGTTAAACATTAACCAATGAGCTACAAAGACACAGTACATGTAAATACTATTGAATAACTTAGTTAAATTAAAAACACTAATAACAATGTACATCAGGCTAGATACTTCAGGGAGACAATGGAGACAATCACCTCCATGCTCCTGCCTTGGTGACCCTTGAAATGTTCCCGTAAAAACCCTAATTTCCCTGATTGAGGTACCATACGAAGAAACATCACACGTACCTTGTCCTTACAAGAATGAAGTCAGACGTATGTGCACCTGTGACCTAGTCTGTTTAACAAACCATTAACAAAATTTGTGCACATGTACCATCGAGGCGTGATGTCATCTTTATTCATTGCAGTATGTATTATGGGATTCCTGTCTTTCCCATACTTACATATGGGACAGCACACTGACAGAGGACTCCGAAATTTTATCAATTTCTTCTTGAAACAAGGAAATTCCTTTATCATTCATAAAAAATATGGAGTAGTAAGAAAATTATAGACAAAGCTCATAATCACTAAAATAAAGTGTTTTTCCATTGCGCACACAATAAATTAAAACTTAAAAAATAAAGGGAACGTCAAAAAGATGCTATTTTATGTAAATTTGAGTTGAAGAAAACAACTAGTATTTTCAACGAAATGGATGAAAATTATTCACATTGAAACAAATATCAAATCCAAGTAAATGCAGAGATTCCTTGTGCTTTTCACAATCTCTTCAGTTAGATAACCTGCAATCTACATGCAAATTCCAAATTTTCTATCCCCAGTCCATGCTATTCAACAATAAATAAATGTAATTAATCTTTTACTTTAAAATATTATTGTATTAATAATAAGTTTAATAAGGATAAGGGTAAGTTGACATTTTGTGAATTTACAACTTTAATGCTTACAAACTGTTTAATTTTGTATGGCCATGCATGTTTCCTTTGCCTGGGCGATGTCAGTTTTATTTAATTTAGGCTACACAGTCATGTAAATTTTTCAAAGTTAACGAGCATGACAAGCGAAGCGGGTAATCTGTCATGATTTTGCAATGTTTGTAAAACGACGTGCCCAATTTTGATTGAGTAAAGGCTGAATATATAGTTTCCCCATATTCTAACAGATTGAGCACATGCAATTCTTTTGTAAGGGGTTAAAACATCTAGTTTTCAACAATTTAGTGGGCAACAAATAGCAGGCCCGTCACCTCAACACACACATGGATTACACCGCATACGCGCTGCTAATCACGCGGGCAGAAGAGAGCGACCAAGCCCACCAACCAACCCATCTCACCTTCGCACGTTCTGCTCCCCGTTAGGGATCCTTCGAAGCTTCTTTTTCTTCAATATTTTCACAGCTCTCCGACAAAGAGTCTCTGAGTCCAACACCTCTTTAACTTTACCGTACGAACCTTCACCAAGCACGTCTCCAAAGAGGTATTTCCCGACCATCTTGGCTTTTTTCTTGCGTGGTTGATAAATTATGTCCGCCGAATCCACTCTGTGTATAATAAACGGGTGCGCATCTTCGTCCTGCAACAAGAAGTCCATTTGGTCGACATCTTGCGACCAATGTCGGTTAACACGCTCCGGAGCGTCCAGATCAGGATAACTATCTAATACCGCTGGATCTACCATCGTAAGTCCAAGAGGTTTTCGGCAGCTTAACGGTGAAAAAGAGCTGCATTTGCCTACACTGTCGGTGACAACTCGAAGCACGTTACTGGCACGACCGTTCTGTCGCCATGTTGTTTATTATCTGAAACCGAGGCGGTTCATTTTATTCACATCATCCACACACTGGTCATGTGACATGCGTGAATTTTCATTCGGGCAGAAAACAGGTCAATGTTTCCATATGCAAATTAGTAAAACTACATATTCATAATACATTAACATACATAAGTGCTGTCTGGCCAATCGATAAGCAGGCGCGTGCCAGGTTAAAATCCATATCGTTTCCTTGTAAGGGCTTTGTACACAACTGAACCATAGTACGCGTGCCTTATAATTTATTCCCGTGCTGTTGCTTGTGTGTATACCCGCATCCCTTTCTTTGTGCTAAAATAGCAGATGTGCAAAAGATATTCTCTTGGTAGTGGATCACAATCAGTATGACGTGAAAAAGGAGAAAACAAGAACAAGGTAAGCCGTGATTTTTAACTTACTTATCCCTCTCTTTTCTGGTTTACAAATATTTTTGTCAATTTCTTTTATTTCAATAAAGAGACGATAGACCCTTGCCCTCTGCATCATCAATATTTCATAACCAATTTCCATGGTTCAATTATGGATGGAATCAAATCAAACTAACTGTGTTCACGTTTGTTGTTCTGTTCCCTTTAATATTTATTGAAGACTATTATAAAATACAAACTAAACTCATTCGAGCGCCAGGGGATTCGAATTTATAAATAATTTATTAATTTGATAGGTTCAATTTGTTCATTCTTGTTTTGATATCGAAAAGGGAAATACAACATAGGCCCTACAATAAAAAAAAAAAATATTCGGCCTGCTTTCATTTATGCTGTCTTCATTTATTTCAGTGACCAAACCGAGGCTGGACGGACAATAGTCAACATACATTGATATGATGATTAAATAAAGACATACACTGAGTATTATGCGTACTATCATGTGTGTAGCAAATAATTACGTCAAATCCCTTTATGCTGCGTACACAAACCATCTCATAATATCTTGAACACGTTTTGAGGGCTGATTTTTTGAGATGATCCCTTCGTTCGGCTTCTTTTTAAGACACATGGGCACTTACAAAACTCATTAAAAGAAATTATTGAAAGAAGAACTAATGTCCAATTCGTGAAAACTTTGGGTAGGCTATATAATGTGATTAAGTGCAGAGAATTGTTCAAAATCCGGCATGTTGTGGAAGTCTTTTGTTCCAGCCTATCGTATATGTCAACTCGCCGTTATCTTTAATGGCAGCTGTGCTCTCCGTATAATGACTTCCTGCAGTTTTCCATTTCATAGAACTGCTTTAGCAGAAAATATTTCTTTACCTTTTTTCTTCTTAGCAAAATTTAGGAAACCAGTCATAGATGGTATAAACATGGTATATTTTGGCTGGTATATTCTGGTAACCACAAGTTGGTAACTTTCTTTTGCTGAAAGTTATGGCCGATTTTCTTTGGAAAGATATTTTTATAAAACGTTTTTTTCATGAACAGTTCAAAACAATTTCTTTTCTTTCTGAACGATTAAGTACGGTTAAAAACTGGTACATTATTAAAAACTAAATGATTTATTGTCAGGCTCAAGGCATCAGCCGTGTACATGTCACATATTTTGTGCACTGTCCGTTGAATATGCGAAAGTTTTGTACACGGCTGATGCCTTGAGCCTGACAATAAATCAATTAGTTTTTAATAATGTACCAGTTTTTAACAGTACATTAATGAAATCGTATAACTTTCTCGAATCTTTAAAAATAGCCATTTAAATTTTGGGATAAAATCGGCCAAAAGTCTGACCTATTAGTATAAATTTAAGCAGCTCTATGAAATCTGACCTTAGCAAATGGATTAGACGATATAGAACTCGATAAATTCAGAAAACTTAAGTGGAGTTAATCCGAGTAATCTTCGTACATTAATCTCCAATGACTCCAGGGGATTATGTACCACTATGATAAACACAATTTGAACTTATGCATTGCAACCATAAAACTTATTTTACACGCCTTTGTGTCAATCAAACTTCCCTAATATATGCAAATATGCTAATTGTATAAATAATGTTACTGCTTGCAGGTCGAAGCATCCACTTGTGATTGCAAAAAGGCAAGTTTCATGTCTAATACTATACTAGATGTTCATCTTTGTAACTACTCTTCAATCTTTGTCGGTTTTGCAACCCAACGATGGGAGCTTCTTCATCAAAAGGACGCAAAAAGGCTCCCTACAAATGCAAAAAGGAGCTACCCTCTCGTTTCTGGGTTCCATATCTCCCGGAGTCCAATGGTTCTAACTCTAGTCAGTTTGGACGGGTTGTCAAAGCAGTGGATTTGACCAGCGTGCTCCGGCCGTGCGGTAACTTCAGCCATATACCGGCAGTCAGATGGTGGGCGCACTGTGAGTTTCTACCCTACGAAGACTCTAAATTGTTGAGTTGTATTGCTTTGTATGATATGGGGGGTCAGAGGCTCCCACCTCATCTACCCCCTTGCACTACAAATGGTATCATCAATGTCTGGAACTTGGGCAAAGAAAATAGAGGTAAAGTCACACCGAAAAAACAAGATAATTCATTTTAAATATTTAAGCAAAAGAACCGTTTGGCTACTTTTTCTTACAGTATGCTGACCATTTTAAGATGAATCCAATTTAATTGATTTAATCAGTTAATTGATGTAATCATTTTATGAATCTTAATCGTTTTCCAAAAGAAACAAGAAAATAAAGTCCAAAGAAGTAACACAATAGGTGATTTAAAGGCATCGGACACGTTAGGTAATTACTCAAAACAAATATTAGCTTAAAAACTTACTTGGTAACGAGCAACGGAGAGCTGTTGATAGTATAAAACATTGTAGGAAATGACTCCCTCTGAAGTAACGTAGTTTTTGAGAAGAGGTAATTTCTCACTCAAATAATAGAAGACTTTTATTCCTATCTGAAAGCACACAAATTTGTCCAACAAGGGTGTTTTTTCTTTCTTCATTTTCTTCCAACTTTGACGACCAATTGAGCCCCAAAAATATGCAAACATTGCAGATGGCCTGACTTTGTTTTGGTTATTCTAGAAGAGTCTTTCTCAATGGCTAAAATGATTCAGCTTGCTTTAATTTTATGATTTTATATTATACTTTTAAACACTGGACACTTTTTTTGTGCAGGTTGTAAAACCGAGATACACAGGAAGAGCAGTCTGCGGCAACCTCATTGTCAAATGACTCCAGACGGAGACTTTGTCTGTTACATTGAGTCCAATGGTATCATCATGAGAAACATCAACGATGTACAACGATACTACAGAAGAGAGGCCTTCTTCAGGTATGTTGAAGACTTTGTTGATTGGGGGAGGGGGGGTGTTGAGATGCTTACAAAGAGAGTGTTCATTTGGGTTACCGCCTAATTTCTAAATTGAAGACAATATAAAATGTTGTATAAAGCTCAATTCAGTCTTAACCTGTTTCATGGTTACATCTGCACTGGAATGCTTAAAGTTGTGGGTTTGAATCCTACCCAAAAGAGCCTATTTTCCACAGGACTTGGAGAGCACTGAAACAATATTGTTTGTTATAACTAAATATCTGTGAAGGTTCACATTCCCAAATATTCTAGATTTTCAGTAAAATCTGTTTATGTTTTGGTGAACAAAGACAAAATTGACTAAAATGGGATTTGAACCTGTGTCTTCCAGTGCTTGCGCACTACCAACTAAAAAGCTATCTAGCCCTTATTGGTCGTCTCCCTATGCTGTCAATATTTTTGTTTAGTGGTTAAATGTTAACCAGTCAATTCCCCCAGTGGTTTATTCATTTATTTTAACTCCCCTAGATGCTCTACTACCCCACATCCTAATATTTGCACATTACCCCCCTTATCCTGGTCAAAGAGATTAACAATGGAATCAAATGTCTCTTTTTCCAGGTATGGCATCTATCATTTCTGTTCCATGTCACCTGATGAACTTTTCATTGCTACCATTACAAGACAGCGCCACTGCTTCCAACTCTACGTCTTCTCAACCCAGTACTTCTACTCCTACAAGGAGGCCAATTGCCATGAGATCTTCCCGCAGTTTCTCAGTGACAAACCCGGCCTCGCTCATGAACACATCGAGTGTCGCTTCTCCCCAGACAGCCAGTACATTGCAGTCAGTAGCTCCTTTGGTCAGCTCTTCGTGGCTAGGAAGTGTGGACTGACTCTGTATCGGGGTGTCCTCCCAGGAGTGTGTGGGGATGTTGCAAGCCTAGCCAATGCCCGCATGTTCGATTTTGACCCAAGGTTTGGCCATGAGGTCATGGCTGTCTGCTGCCTGGACCATGTCCTCAAAGTCTGCAACCTAGAGACAGAGAATCACATTTGGAAATTGTGCCTACCAGAAAGTCTTGGGATCCCAGATAGTTTGAAGTACAATCAAGACGGCAGTATCCTAGCCGTGGCAGGGTCAGAAGCAAAGATTGGACTATTCTATTCCAGAAACGGGGAGACTATAACCATCTTGGATGGGGCTGACCAGTGTATACACTTCTCCATGAAACGTCAGCCGGCTTCGGGTTGCTATCCGACAGTCTTGCGTCTGTCCTTTACCCATAATGCATCACACCTGGCTGCAGCATCCACAGATGGGTTTGTTCGTATCTGGCATCTCCCTCCGACTTCAAACTTGCAGAGCCTCTGTCGTCTTAGAATCCTACGCCATGTGCCACTGAATAAAGTTGCCAAACTACCACTACCCCAGAAGCTGCGAGACTACATTCTTTGCAGCCCCATGTGGACTTAAGTTATTATTGAGAAGTACTAAAATCTTGCCAAAGAAATATTTGTTTACAGTGAAAGATAACAGATGAGGCCCTCCCCGTTAAAGTAGCTGTGCCTCTTTTTGTGTCATGTTACTTTGCTGATAAGTAAACAAAAACTTGATACCCTGATCTGATAAAATGCTCAATATGTCAAGTTGCGGGGTCACCAATACATTTAAAACAAAATTGTAACTAAATATTTCCATATTCGACCAATCAAAGTTATTTTTTCTTCTGATTCTGAATGGCTCCTGACCTTTGTGGCAAAATGTAAATTAAGTGCATTTCCATTTAGTGCAATCCATGAAGTAATTATTATTTATATTTTAATAGATATTAATTTTTGCATCGGGGATAAAGAATACAATTTGGTTTTTACCCTAACATTGCCTGTGGAATGTTTTCCACAGAACTTGGGTAAGTACTGAATATACAGTGCTTACATAATATATACACACTCTCTCAATAATGACCAAAGTCAAAATGAACTATAGAACAAAATGTTGTTCCTTTTTCTAACCAGTTTGAGAACATAATAATATTTAAGTTTTTCTTATTACCAATTTTAGACAATTTCAAAGTTTAGGTGATTTCATCAGGGTGTGAGGCAATTGTGCAAATTTAACATTATATAAATTTAACTTATTTTAATTTAACTTATTTGGGCAAATTCTACATGAGCACACATTGACCAAATCAGGAATCAGAGTAA
This sequence comes from Evasterias troschelii, assembly GCA_032357145.1. Lineage (NCBI taxonomy): Eukaryota > Metazoa > Echinodermata > Asteroidea > Forcipulatida > Asteriidae > Evasterias > Evasterias troschelii. Next base: position 12,367,408 of record JAUELU010000013.1, read on the forward strand.
CACATACCAGAATGCTTGTCAAGACTTAGTTGTTAAAGCGCAATACCGGTACATAATTGGTTTGTGGACAAGCAAGTTAATTTACATTCTCTAGATAAAATTATTATAAAACCATCCTGTAAACATTTCATCACATTTGGTGATCACATTTGAGTAAAAATACTACAAAAAAATTTTAAAAATCAAGGTTTTGTGCACATTTATACCTTATCATGGTACGGTCATCATGATTTCTTTAATTCATGGGATTCAATGTAACCAAACCGAGGTTCAAAGGAAAAGTAGTCTGGTTCCTTTTTGTGCAACAGGTGTTATCATCCACCACTGGTATTAGCTACAGGGAACATTACCAAAATGGTGGCATTATAAAGGTCTGTTGAAATAAGCAATGTTGCTTCCTGTAACTGTGTTTCAGACAAAAATATTTCTCTTGAGGGTTGGGATTAGTGTGAACTTTATAATCAGTGAGCTTTCACTTCAGAAGTCTGGAGGATGGTGCTTGATATGAAGTTTATAATCAGTTAGATTTCATATTGAAACTAATCATTTTTAAATTGATAACTTCCAATACTGTGCTGTGTCCTAATATTAGCTATACATTATTTTAACAAATTGTTAAATATCGGTTAATAAAAGTAATTCAGAAATTTCTGATTTCTTTGATCAATGCCAAATGAATTGCCATAACATGCCATTTTATAAAAGAAGTTGCAATAGTTTGTTTTTCATAATACTAAATCGTAGCCATCAAGTGTGCTTTTCATTTAAGCTGTCCAATATGCATCTTCTTCAAAAAGTTAAAATCTTGAAGATAACATGGACCACTAATTTGAAATAACCAAAATGAAATCCATTCATAATTTGCATTAAATATGTATTTTTGTGAATTTTAACAAGAGGCAGTAACTTTTAAACCAACATCCATTAAATCTCATTTGGGCGAGTGTTGGCTCTGAGGAGAGCTGTTGTGGTCTTAACGCTTCAAACAGTAAACTCTTCTCAATACATGGTTATACCCGCAGGATTCTTAGTAACAGTTACTTCCTATTATCCGCATCATGCAAAGCATGTTGGTGTTATTCCCTCTTGAATCGATTTCAAGTACTAATATGGCAGGGACCAAAACTCAAAAGTCAGTGCTTCATAATATTTAAGTTGTATTAAATTAATGTATTCTTTCTAAACAAGTGCAATTCTTGATTTAAGCAGTTACTTTGCAGGAACTAAATGTTACAATGTTTTCTGGATGAGTATTCAATAAATGGACCATACAGATTGTATATTTCCACCACGCAAAGTTTCAAATCATACCGTTCAATACAACCTCACGTCAGATGACAATTTAACAAGCATTATGTTTATCAATTACAAGTGGTAAATATGAATTGCAATAATAAGATGCATCATTCAATTCAGAATATTGTATTTGACTCAACAGCAAACCTCTTATCAGAAATGTCAAATGACTTCACCTCTTCTGCCTCTCTCAAACTTCTATATCTCTATGTATTGATTTCTTTATACTATTTATTTAATATTTTTGTATCTGTATCACATGGAAGAACTAAAATCCATTTATTTGTTTGGAGAGGGGGGGGGGGTTGTGGAACTTAAACGTATTTCAGTTATGGAGTGTACTTTTTTAGACCATGGAAGCCGCACAATTTTATAATGCAGCTGTTTTCAACAGGATCAGTATTTCCTAAACCATGGCATGTATCAGGCTCAGGCTTTCAGCATGTCAGCCATTTTGATTTGATAAAGCGATGAATGATGTAACATGAAGCCTGATGCTAACCTTGAACCACAGTTTGGAAAACACACTTACTGTCAACAGATTTAAGGTATATTTTCCTCAATGATCACATTGTCCAATAGTGTAAAATAGTTATTGTAACTTTATTTCTTTATGCTCCAAGCTAACAATCTTCTGAATACAAAATATCTTCAAGAAATAAATTAAAGAAATTGCAGTTTGTAATTCAATTGGACTGATTTGCTTGTTCGTTTAACCACATGTTTTAATAATGTAGTTATCGTTAAAGATGAGACTCTCTGAGACCGAGAGGTGGTGACCCGAAACGAAGACAGAGACCCTTTAGTCTGAGACCAAGACCAACAAGAACCCGTTTCAAAAGTGGAGAATATTTTATGCTAACTTTTGGTGAATTAAATAAAAATTTCCACAGTTTTGCTTTTATGACTTTTTGCCTTGTATATTCTGGAAAAAAAAAAATCATAAATACGACAAATTAGAGAACAATTATATTTACATCTTCAATTTTAATTCCTCACACATTGGCGACAAGGATGGTTTGGTACATAATGTCCTCATATACTTTGCAAATAAACCATGAAATATTAAAACAACTAAAATGAATTTACAAAGATGATGTTGCTTTGGGTACAATCTGTCATTTGAAACTAAAATAGTTCAATAATTCATATTCTATGCTCTGACTAGTGTCCAATTTCCTTATAGTAATAACAATAATACATGATTCTTATAATGGGCATTATCCTAAAAGCTAGATCAAGGCTATGTGCTGTCAACATAGCATATTGGCCAGACGCTGTGCCATGCTGCTCAGCTGTTTCACTGAGAGAAATACAAACTAAAGGAGGGATTCAGGCATGCAATTATTGGCACTTGTGGGGAAGGTTTAGGCGTGGGATGGAATTAAGGTGTGATCCCACACCTCAAGTATGAAGGACTGCTAAATATTTTCCATAAACAGGAAATGGAAAAGAAAGATACATAAAGAGTTAAGGCCTTCTCACACAGGGCAATCTTGACAGACAACTTGGGAGGCAACCAACTGCACTGAATGCACAAGGAACACATTGATAGTACAGCACACATTTGTCAATCACTATCTTAGTGTCCCAATACAGTAAAGTGGAGTAAAGTGGAACTGGGTGCAAATTTCCCCATGTGAAATGCTCCAAGGAGTTCAAATTTTAACAAAATATTTCCACAAGACATTCATACACCTTTCATGGTCTGCATTCATGACCAACAATCAGAATCAAACCACCTGTCACTCTACAGCAGATTTCCATCTACAATTGCGCCTGTATCACTTAGTAGTCAAGAATAAAACAAATAAGACTGACTAACCAAAAAGAAATAACTAATCCAAAGTTTTATAAACATTGGTCTAAGTCTCATGAAGATAAAATGAAAAATAATGTTAGTAAAACAAAAAACTTAAGGTAATTCCCATTTGACGTCACACAGTGTAAAGTGGTCCATATTAACGACAATAATAAATCCTTTTTGAGTGTACAACTATGCGTTTTGCGTAAATACCACGTGCGGCATGTGGAGTTCTATTCAATTCCTTGCATGATTGGTCGTCGAACCCCTTGGTATCAGAGAAAAAAATAGAACGCTTGACGCAGCCCAAAGTCAGAACCAAAGTTGCCAGTAAAGCTGGCGTTTATCATGAGACATCTAATTTGAATGCACCTTGTGAATTAAATAATACTTAAAACAGTTTTGGGTTAATTTATTTTCTTCTAAGATTATCAACAAAATATGTACATCAAATTTAATTACATTATGAACATAATTTGGCAAGTAATTTTGATCTTTAATTTAGGCAATTTAAAATCTTGTTGAAACATTGATAAGTTTTATTCACAGTGCTTAGGGTAATGCTTTAACTCTTACCTGTTGGTAAGTCAGTGTGTCATACACACTTGGCTAAAATGGATTATTTTTTTCCAGTTATGGCTCCAGATAAAGCACATTGGAGACTGTGGAAACTAACTGGGTTATTATAAAACAATTTTGAGATGAACAAAGAAAACTTCAGTGGGATTTGAACCTGTGATATTCAGATTAACATGCTGGTGCTTTACCGATTGAGCCATCTAACCCTATGTTCGCGATCTCCCTATTGTTGTCGGTTATCTTTGTTTGGGGAGCATCAGTCAGAAGTTGTAAAACTGTGTGAAGGAAGTTTGCCACCGTGACTTGCCACCGTGACTATCTTTATACCATGTAAGTTATGAACGTGCAAATCTGTGAGCATTTATATTTCAAACCTTACCAACGTTGTGCACACCCTTAAACAGATCTTAACCAAGAACATCCATTCTTAATTTCCACATAACGCAATCAATACATACCAGTACACAATATCAAATCTATTAGAGCGTGCACAACCATCGAGTGTCACATACAATTTGATCCTTGTCGTAACGCTGTTGGCTCAGTCCATCCTCACACAGGCACGACCCTGCCGGCTGAACACAGCCGTTTAAAACAAAGTCACTAGCCTATAATCTGTAGGGTAGAGTATTTGTGCATAAAAATGCAGATGCTAAATGATGATTCTACTGAATCAATTCTAGCAATTCTTGTTACATGACAAGCTTCATCAGTGAACGAATACTTTTCCCATCTGCAGACCTGTTCCCTGACATGAGTCTTGCACCTCCCATCCTCGTAGGAGGCCAAACTGTTCTGTTGAGATATATCAATCACATGACATCAGATTACAGGCTGCCACAACGTCTTCTTAACACCCACTATTTTGAATAACAACATGAAATGACCCGCCAATAGGAGGGTTAAATATTGTCACATTAAAGACTCAGATCACCATGGCAACAGCACTAGCAACCGCCTAGGTTCCAGACAGATCTCCAGACAGACGAGGTTATAGTATGTTCCTACTCTAGCCATGCAGTCACATAATTAGCTCATTACTGCACAAAACACAACACATAATTCATCTTGTAATTGTGAAAAGCAATCTGTAGTCAGCAAACTAATCAACAAAAATCACATTGAAAAGATACATGGGCATCAATGAGCTGGTAGTTTGTAGTAATGAATCTCTATTAAGAGTAGTGTTGGTTCTGATAAGAGCCGGTGATTTAATAACTCAACTTTTTGATCAGTATGCTCCGATAGCCTTCAGGGAGAAAGCTGATGTTGACCTTTTCTTCATACTGCAGACATCTTTGTCTGGTTCCTAGTGTACACAGTGGTATTTATAACTCTAATGTCCACAATGTAAAGAGGGATCTGACATCAAAGCAAGGTAAGTATTTGTGTGTTTATTTCAATAGTGTCTGCCCTTTACATGTATCTTTTTATCTTTCAATAACATTAGTTTCATTTCAAAATTGTGTGGATACATTATTAAGGAAATAATGAATAATTTTAGTCATAATATAGATGGAATAATTTTGGTTTAGGGCAAATTCAAAAACCAATTTTGTTAATTGTGATGCAATATTGAAATGAATTAATTTGTTTTTACCACATCTTTGCACAGAAGGAAAATTTCACTCCAGTTGTGTTAACACTAGATATTTTCTTCGCTAGACATACAAAGAAAATTTGTAACATTCCATCGTCATGTCCCATACTGATTTTTTAAAGCTCTTAACCCTGCAATACACTGGTACCACAGACTGCCACAAAGTACCTTAAATTCCAGGCTAGCATTTGGGTGCATGGGTCTCTTCTGTTTGTACAGTTGACATTGGTACCACAGACTGCCACAAAGTACCATAGGCTAGCATTGGGTGCATGGGTTTCTTCTGTTTGTACAGCTGGCACTGGTACCACAGACTGCCACAAAGTACCATACCTTC
>JAUELU010000013.1:12542563-12552756 GCA_032357145.1 Evasterias troschelii
TTACAGAAATTACGATTTAGTATATTGAGGTTATACAGTAATAAAAATGTCTAATCTATGGTAAGAAAATAATTAATCAGACTGGCCATTTGCAGAACATTGTTGGAAAATAAACTTTAATAAAAAAAAAAGAAAAAAGGATGGTCCCAATTTTAAATACAAGATGGTTTAGACAAAATGATATACTTTTCCCGTAAATCCTATGATGTTTCATCCATTATACAAATATGTTCCCTGACCGTTTGAGAATTGGGATTAATGTAGACCTGCTTTAAAACACATGCCTAATGTGTTATAACAGCAGCTGTAAAGTCTTTGTATCTGTTGGTTCTAAAATCACATTTTCGTGGTCTCTCTCTCCTTTCTCTCGTCAAAAATTCGATTTTTCTTATCATTAATCACTCCCACAAATTATCGACATTCACCAAACAAATAGCAACACGTGTTATTTGCAAATGCCTGTTATAGTCTCCCATCCGTTTTAGATTCAACGTACAAACCTCTATAAGCCACGCTACTATAACTTGCGCAACCACGAACAGTTCAGTGTGTAATAAATTACAGCAACATTAACTTATTAACAAATTTGATTTTCCAACATAACCCGTATGTTTCCATTGTTAAAAAATACAAATATCTCAGTAATTTCAATTTTCAGAGATGCTCAGTTCTCTATAGTTGAAATTAAAGACTGAAGAATAAATACCTTGTGTTTTTAAATAAGGCAGACGACTGATTCATACAGTAAAATACAACACGCTAACTGTGCAATGAACACAAATGCAATAAATATTTGCAATATTTAAAACTCGACTTCAAAAAGAAGCAATAAATGCCTCATACAACAACAAGATAATAATATTTCAAACAGAAATACCTTTATGTACCAACGTTAGCATCAAGGCAAGATCCATGATAAAGACCTAACTATTATCTTCTTCATTATAGTTACACTATAGAGAAGTATTTAAAGAATATATTATTAGTTTAAATCAAACAGAATTTCAAAATCTTCCCAAGCATAACTCCCTAGGAAGCTAGCTCCATTTCTTGTGAATTTGACAAAACATTTCTAGATTAAACATTTTAAACAGCTATTTGTCTTTAGATTCGAAAAGGTTATAAGCTTTCATTTAAGGTATTGCACGAAAACACAAACACCAATGAAAAGTGGTAGGTGATGAAATAAACGAACAAAATTATTGTTGCATGATTTTTGTATGTTTTTCGTTTTCAAACCACCCTATCATTCTTCAGAGAAGATTTTGTATAAAAGTCAATTCTTTAGGCGATCATCGGACAACAACTTCAACTAAAAGTTGATATTCCTCTCAAGGCAAAATGTTTATATGTTTTGGGTTCAAAAGTTGCATGACCCCGAACTTTATTCTGTATAAATTTGGTAAAAATGTCTTTCTTTAAAAATCTTTATTTGAAATCAAAATTACATGATTGTTGTCACGATATTCATAGTCGCAATAAACACGTTAAAGGTATCTGTGTGAAAAATAAAACTTCGTTAGAAATGGAAGAAGCTTTAATTTGTAATCCCATTTTTTGTTATCGTGATGTAACTTAGTCGTACGTGAAATAAAACATAAATAATACAAAACATAACCAGAGGTTTGAAAATATCAACAATTTGTTTCTCATTCTTTGCATTGAGACCAAGGTTTATTGGAGTTTGCAGAGTATTGGGTCTCACAAGTTCGCGCAGCTGTGAGTTATGTAAACATCACAGTGAGTACGTGTTTGGCCACACAGAGCCGAAGCTTCGGCCGGGTCGAACGCGACTACAAGCCCCGGTAAACTGAGCCTCCACCCCGCTCTCATAGTAAAAGTCTAATTGGGAGGCCATTAAAACACCATCAAAGATGCGTTTGGTTGCGATAACTGTGGCTGGGATTGACACAGCTAATAGTGCGACATGGGGCGGGCACTACAGGGGTCTACAGCTAACTTACACTACCGATGATTTTCCCATGTCATCGGCTTACAATATCTGTCCGCCCTGATACGTGTGAATGTATCGTTACAGTCACAAGGAATCAGGAGAATTTGTCAAAACAGCGTGCTTTGTTTTACGGCATTAGGTATTAACAATTCAACGATGTTGTTAAATCTGCTTACGATTGGAAGGGACCCGTTAGTTCTTTGTCTCGTGCTTAACCACGATCCCCTAACCTGTAATTGTTTAAGTTTGTATAATTATACATATAGTGGGCCAAACAGGGACATTGTTTTGGAGAACTGTACCATTGACGATACAATTATGGAATTTGGCACTCAGTCATCGGAGTATGTCATAAGAAAGATATTAGGCTACACAGGGCTACTGCAGATTGAATTAAAACAAAAACATATGTAATATATGTGTAAAAAGAACTACAATTTTCAAAACTTCCAAAATGTATTGCTTGTTACACTACCTAGCCTATTATTGTTCACAGGAACAATCTACGATGGTCGTATGTCCAATGATGCATTCTCATAACATACTTTGACTGTATGCCAAATTCTAACTTTGTATCATAATACACATTTTTCATTCTCGGTTTTATATAAATTCGTTTCAAACAGGCGATTACGTCATTTGACTAATGACGTAAGTAACTTGAGGAACTACGAATAATCAGCAAAAAGTCACATGACTGAAATGCTACACGGACATAAAAATAAAATATGGCTGCAAAAAGGCAAAAAACAACAACAAGTGAACAATCCTAACTAAAAATCGGTCCTCTGCGACGTTTGTTTTGTTGGAAAGCTTGGAAACCCACGTCCGTGATCGTAACACCTTGTTCCAATCGAATAGATACAACTTACGAAACAATGAGAAGAAAACTAGGTCAGCTTCAAGTTTTGATTTGTCGTCGGTTTCGTCAAGTCTTTACAAGTAAGCAGAGGAGTTTTGCTAAGCAATAACGCTATTGACCAACGCCGTAAAGTCATAAATCAGTGCCACTTAAACAATGAGTCAATCGAATGAGATAAACTAATTTAATGGTGAGTGATAGGCCAATATAGAACTATTTGTTGTTATACTAATAAGAATAACTTTAAAAGAACACTGATTGATTAAACGGGTCAGTCTATCGTTGTTCTTAACCTTCCTGATTTAAACATTTGTCAATTTTAAAATAATGAATTCACATTAATCATTTGTATGATTGGGGTAGGGTGACTTACCAGGGATTTCGTGGTGGTCAGCCTCCTCGTCAGCAATATCCATGGGTCTAGGTGACAATTCTTCCCCAGAGTCCGACGAGCCGAACATCGGTACGTTAGAAGACATCAAACCGAACCCCCCACCGGAGCCAGGTGAGCATGCCCTCAGCCCCATGGCAATGGCGTCCTCTGCCGCCTGTTGCCTCTTCAGTGCCACCTGGGCGGCCATGACACGCTGCCGCTCGGCTATCAGGTTGCACTTGGGACAACGACAGTCCCTGAAACGACAGTGGCGTTTATGTCCTTTCAGCCATGAGATGACACCGTGATTGCGACACCGGGCACACTTGGGTTTCCTGGCTCCCTTCTCGGTCAGAGGGCCCCTGAGTAGCGATAAGGTCTGCAAGTCGATCATTGGTCGCTCCATCATGGTTTAAGTTAAAGTGCTATAGACTTAAAATTACACCTGAAGATACTTGATAAGGAGTTGTGATGGCGAAGAGCGGTAGAAACACACCACAATCCGACGACTGACTGAGAGGTGTGTGCCAAATACTGTCCGATGCCAACTCTTCAAATCTTGACTTTCGTCCGAATTGAAAGAAATATATATCTTTGTAGAGAGTCAGTGTATATAACGAAGTGTATTGCGCACCAAAAGACTCCACAAGTGCATCTGCGTCCACCCATACAGTTTGCCTGTTTTGTCCTGTCAGCGCTTATGGAATCATTACAGTCAATACACAGTTATGACAGAACAACCCCTCTCCTTAGGAAAAAAACCCAAAACTTGATGATGAGCAAGAGAAGCAGCCGCTGATTGGTCGAGGTGATTAACCAATTAGAACCGTTGTCTAATACAGCGCTCGTTAGGCAGTTGCTAGTGTTACCACCGACGACTTCGCCCACTGCCGTGCATTTGATGCCCGGACGGGCAAGAATCTACCGTTAATGCACACACTTAGCCCCGGACGACTAGACGTAATCCCAGCCAGCAAGACTTGAAACCCGACAGTGCTTTTCGTCAGCTACAGCTTGGGTCAAACGGAAATCTTCGCCTCTCCGGTTTCGCAGCGGTGCAACAGCTCGTTCTAACTGTCAAGGTACCCCCGCGTGCCAGAAAGCTTTCTCACTTAGCTTTTCACGGTTTAGCACCCGGGTTGTAACTTTGTTAGCACACATGGACTAATTTGTCAGGAATGAACGGCGTCTAATGGAGGTCTGCTGATTGACGCGTGGTGATTGACACACGTGTTCCCCCCTCTAAATCAACCCCTCCCATTGGCCTATACCTTTCGAACACGTGGTATATTCATTGTGACGTCACCATCCCCCCTCGGGGACATGTTGACAGAGCCGAGTGGTAGACGGGAAAAAAATGTAACAACTTTGGTTTTCAGCTGTGAACACGCAGCCGAACAGGGACACACAACTGCATAAACCGTACTGAACTAAAGACGTTGATTGATAGTTTGGGTTGAATATTGCTGAATCAATGTGGATTCTTGGCCTCGTCGTGTTACCGCACACGAACCAAACAAGTAATTCGTGTTATCGTTCATGGTTACACTTCACCGTTCTACAAAGCACAACTTGACAAGAAAACAACAATAACATTCACGTACTTGAGTATTGCGATCACACGCGAACACATTCAATGTTAATTAGTAACTTCACTCAACAGCCAGGGCCGTCTCATAACAACATCATTGACTTACATGTTCATAAACCCTCCATGAATACATCGCTCTTATTACGAACTTTATGGAAAGACTCAACTACAACAATTTACTCTTCAAATAAAGTACCAAGTAATCTGAATTGTAGTGTTGTGTTAGATATAGTAATGCCACAGTTTCTTTGGCTGTTTCTATAATTGCCTCTTCTGAAATATTCAACGGGATTCTCTCTGGAATTTTTTGAAATGTTTTTTATTTTTTTAAACTATTATTATTATTGTTAATTTTGTTGGGAGGGGGGGGGGGGCGTCGTCAAGTGTTACACAATATCAGATACAACACCAACACTCTATACTTTAACGGTGAATACAAAGGTATTATAGTGTTCTTATAGAGATACTTACTGCATTGTTTTATAAGAAGATTTAAAAAATAAAAAAATGTCTTAGGGGAAATAACTTGTTGGTTCTTTGAGTAATATCGTCCCTTAAAGTTCATGTTTACTGCATGTTGTTTTGGGTGCTGTATTATGAGCTATCGGTTCGTAAGGACATGATCCAGGGAGAATTGTGAGGACAAAATGGCGGACTAGTGGGGATTGTGGGGTGGGGAATGGGCGGAGTGGGGGTGTCGTGTTTACAGTTATTGTACTGTAAATTTAATATCAAATTTTGAATTTGTTGGGTTGGTGTTTTTTTCTTTCTCTTTTATGGTCCGTCATGAATATGTGATCTTTCTTTCCCGAAATTCAGTTATCTTTTTGAAAAGTTTGCTTGCAAATTTACTATAAGAGTTAAAGGTATAACGCACTTTTTGAATCATTTGCCGGTAAGGGTTGTCGACAATCCACCTTTAATCCTGCTTTTAATTTCTGAGTCTTGTTCCCTGTGTTCGATAACAATGAGTAATATTTCTGATCTAACCATCGGGGGATCAGACTATTTTGTCCACCAGGCTTCGGTTTGGGCACGTTGATATACATGGGAGAAAAGGACATGAGTGCTTGGTATAGCGTATCGGTCTAACGAGTTCGCGTTAAAAAACTGGTGATGGAAAATGAGAACAAGCGCCACCAACGGTCACTTGTTGACACAGAAATAACTTTCTCTCGAGGGAGCTTGCGAGTAGCTGCCATGAAACACGCGCTCCGTAGAAAGGCTGCTGCTAGTTGATTTAGGGGTTCTTTTTAATGTGTAGCGATCAATCATGCCGGCTTTGCATATCGCACAATAAAAGCAGTTACATTCGATTCGTAAGTATTTCATATAAAATGACTGTACTTGGCACAAAGGTCTTTTCAGCGAGCACTGTGCATAAATATTGACCATTCAGTCTCCAGTCCCAATTCCAACTCAATCTCCGTGTGTACGACACACACATCACAACAGGCATAAGTGGAGATCCCTTCGTCAACCTTGTAGCTACTCTACACGTTGGGGAATATGCGTACAGGAGGGAATTGATTTTACACAGAGTAATTAGTGACAATGCAAACTTGTCAAACACATTGGTGACGAGGCCGTGTAACAATATGATATACAGCTGAACCCTGGTACACTTCTTGACCGTTCGACGGAACACAATGACCGGATAATACGCGTCCGTGCCTGGTATAATGGGCACCATGATCAGCATGCTATCGTTGCCCCGTACGCTTGGGACGGCCCGGGGTGTCAGTGTCGTAACAAGACCCGTTAAATGACTCCAATCCACGGGGAACAGAAAGCGTGATCTTGGCCGATGATGTCGAACGGCTTGACGAGATGGGCATACTAACTACATAGATCATTCAAGCGTAATTGGCAGCTAACTTTGTAATCAGATGCGCGAACCGTAGACGGTCTACCAAACTTCACGATGGTGCCGCAGCCATCTTGAAGTCCTATTTGAATCATTGAAACCAAAACGAGGGTAGACGGAAACATTAGTATGTCCCCCGAATGAGAATCAACATCATCCGATATGGAACCAGTAACGTAACTAAACGTTTTCACAGAGTGGGGAGTGGGGGTGGGGGGGGGGGGGGGTAGGGAACATAATACCTTGCCCCTGTTGAAAGCAAGGAACATGATCAAAATAATGACAGTGTGACAAATGCCGACTCAGTACCTTACAATTATATAACAGTGATGATACATTTACAAACAGCTGCCAAACAAGATTACAGAAATATATTCAATTATAAGAGATGGGATAACTGAAGTTGCAAACTGATCATTTCAAGTAAATTTCACTTATTCCCTAAAATGGAACCAGACTATTTTACCTTGAAGCCTCAGTTTGATTTCATTGATTTATCTTGATATAAATCTAAGATGCCTGATTCGATTATAATTGGGAATGTATTGGGACCGTGTGCAAAATTCCAGCATACGCCAAGATAAGACCAATTTGATTTTACACGACGATGTAAACACTTTTCCAAGCTTGTAATTTCAATCGCCAAAATGCTAGCTTCTTCTGAAGCAGTCACAGCTCCGAAAATGATTGCCACTGTCTGCTTAGCAGAAGTTCGCTCGTTAAGTAATTCAGCTTAGCAGCAGTTGCACCAATTTTGATTTTCGTAAACAAAACACAAAACTATCAGCTATCAAAAATAATCTTGGTTTGAAATCGTTATACTTTTATTGTTATGATTTGAAAAACTCGAAGCTGTTACGATTATTACAACGTCAAACATGATAAATGTTTTTTGTTAAACAACTGTCTGATAAGTGATATTGTTTTCAGCGGACGTCGGTTCCAATCCCAGATCGGACCCGAGCCGCCAAATACAGATTTCAATTCCCATCCTCAAGTGGATTTCCATTAGGGGTTTCCCCTAAACCATCTATCGTGTAACATTTTGAGATTGTCGTGTCTAGGCAGGTTTTTAGGACGATCTGCAATGCTTATGTTGAAGATTGTTTAGTTTCACAAACCGATACACATTAAACAATATTCAATTTCAATAACTGAAACCTTTTTTAAATTCACCGATCAATCCAACGATGCAAAGTCACATTTTTCTGACTTCCACTTCCTCTTAAGTGTCCATTAACACCAAAATCTACCCATCAATTATGTTTTATGCAAATAGAAAAACTTGGTACATATTTTCGTGTGGTTTCGAATGGACGTGTCAACTTGACTTAGCGATATGGACAAGCACGGAATAAGCTTGTTGAGTGAGACTCGACAAATAATCAACGAGTTATTCGTGTGAAAACTTGTAGCTTTGTTGAAGTGGGTCGAGCGTTGTGGAGACGCAGATTGGTCATATCAATTAAATATCGATAGGCCTAGCCTCCGAGACTCGATTCCAAAGTGTATGCAACCTCTGCGGGTTTTAAGCATTTGTTTTGAGATTCTAACTCTGGGTAATAAATTTATCAGAAATGGATTCATATCTTAAGAAAAAAGTTTCTCTTTCGTATTTTCTTCCTGCTGCTCTTTAATATCGATGCTTATGGGTTATTGGATATATTAAAAACTGATTTACGTTGGAAAAAATCAACCAAAACAACGTAGGCTATAACATTGTTAACGACTACAGTTGTGTAGGCTGTTTCAGTTATGTAGGCTAGGCCTTTGGACGTTTGTAATGGCGGTAGAGGGCGGGATTTTCTATTTTGTATATACAAAAATGTTCGTCCTGCCAGGGCTGTCGACGGTGATATTTTAGGTATCGATAGAAAATTATTTGATATTGATAAATTTCACATCTCTTAATCACACAGCATTCCAGCAGCTGTCACTCACAGCAGGTCTTTTGTGCAAATAGACGGAAAGATACACGACGACAAATTATAGGTTTCATGTTTTTACGTTTATTAACAAAAACCAAGCCCAATCTAGCCCAGGACAATGGGTCCGTTTAGTGGGTAACCACACGCTGGCACTATGCCGAGGGCAGTGCCAGGCTAGAGCATGTTGTCACTTGAAACTCTATTGGGAGTATGTGTACCTTCAGGGGACACGACCTCGTGGGTCAAAGCAAAATCACACCAACAAGTTTGTGGGTTTGTTCTGATCGTAAATGATGTTGCTTTTTTGCTTAATTGCTTCATTCTTCAGGTAATGCTATCGCTTCAGGCTTCAAAACTCTCAACAATGTATTTGAAAATGAAACTAATGCGATGTGTTGATATTTTCCCGAGAATGGACAAGGCATCAGAATTCCGCGCCCGGTTATAAACACACTGAGTAGAAAACGACGTTGAAAGATGTTCCAGTATGAAGAAGGTCTCTAAGGTTGTAGCAAAAAGTAAAAAGCAAATATCCGCCTTCAAAATATGTGGTACAATAATGAACTGTAGGCATTTAATTATTGTTAGACACAGGTTTTGTTGTAAAATACATGAACATTACAATCTTTCTGCCGAAAAGCAAATAAATCAAAGTGTGACTTTACACTCAAAGGTTTGCACATTAGTGAAATTTTAATGTTCACAGATTTGATAGAACTTCCTATGAAATAGTTGTGCTTGAAAGGATTACTGCAGTTTATGAAAAATTAATATTTCGCGAGTCCAAACGATGTTCGAATACAGTGTAGCGATTCAGCTGTTATCCCTGCTATTTTCTCGTGACTTCGATGACCAATTGAGTTTAAATTTTCACAGGTTGGTTAATAATTCATGGCCATGGCTCACTCTTCGTGTGGAGACTGGTCTTTGACAGTAACCAATGTTGTCCACGTGCTGTAATTTGTGGCTTGTGTCTCGTTTACGAGTACGACACCCGATGGGGAGCGTGTCATCGCTCATACTGACCACCCAGCTGAACTCACGGTGGTCGGGTTAAGACTGGGGCGGGTCACGGTCATCTTGGGAAAGTGCTTAAAAGTGACCGCAAGAAGAGAATATGGCAATACTTATTTCTCCTTTCATAGGATGTACTTGTACTTCTTTTCAAATGTTAACCATTGGCTTCTTTTCATCAAAATCTTTCATACAATCTGTAGAATGTTGGACTCTGCTAATATTGTAACAGGCGAGTGATGACATACATGGTGCATTGGAAAGACACATGTACACTTATATAATATATATATTTTTAATAGTATAGTTGTTTGGACTGAATTGTTGTTACGGTTAAACAAAATATTATCATGTTTTAATGATCGACAAAGTGAAATCTGTGGCGAAATCTACTTTTTAAAAATGTCTTTGTTTATGAGCTATCGAAGAGCCGAAAAATGAAACATCACTAACAAACACTAACCCCTTCAAACAAAAAACGGCCATAGCAGACAGCGCCATCAACGTTAAAACAGTAATTTTGGAGAAGCTGTCCCTTTTTGACTTGTATAGGCAGATGCTTTGGTTAAAACTAAATAGCAGGTCAATTGGGATAGTCTTTCAT
>JAUELU010000013.1:12587684-12600993 GCA_032357145.1 Evasterias troschelii
GGGGCTACGTCTGTTAAAGCCCTTTTGGAAATAACACAGCTTCAGCATATCTGACCCAGCAGCCTAAGAGAGCCTGAGCCAAAACCGCATTTTCGAAAACACCCGTTGATTTCGTCATCTCTGATGACCATCAATACAAAATGGCGACTGATTTATACACATAAAATACATATTTATACATATTAAGTAGAAAAGACTGGAGCTGCTGGTGCTCAAAGAGTGGTGACCCAATAATGAGATTTAGCATTGTCGAATACAGGGAACCAGGCAACAATTGACACGATGGTTGTACATGATAATACAAGACAACTATAATGTACGACGCAGTGCAATTACAGTGACGTACTTATTCAAAATGGAGTGAGTTTAGAGGGGCAATGGTATCAGAAACGTCCATTGTAATCCATTCAGTTTTACTAAAAAACTCCGAAACTTTGAGGAACTCAAAACTCATTTGAGGAAGTCTCATGTGAACTTCTACCAATCCTTATTATTAGGTCCCAAGTTAAAAGGAGTATTCAAATAGAACTATCCATCAGTATGATTGGTGCTTCGCATACGTCAGAACCCTCAGTTCATTCGGACTGTCTGAACGAAGCCTTTACTTCAAGTGAAACAACGCAAGCATTGAATGTAAAACGAGACGAGTCTAAATCCAGCGACTCCGGCTACGGCTGTAGTCACTGGCTGACACGGTAGCGTTACGTGAAGCCGTAGCCACTGCTGAAATCATCAATTCTGACGCAGCCTCAAACAGCCAATTACTGCCACCACTGTAGCTACAATACAAAGCTCCCAATATCGAAACAGTCTGACAAGTTTACGGAATCAATGGGTGTCTGACACCAAGTGGCGAGTGACGACACTGAGCGCCAAATATCACCCAGTTGAGGTATTGTGAACACTCGGTATAGTCTGATTTATCTGTACAGCAAAGTGGATGTTGAGACTGACCCTAATTTCTACAAGTGACATGTTTGTGCACAGTTTTAGCACCTACCCTTGCATGCAGACTGACAGAAATGCAATATTGTTGATTACTGAAATGAAATTGTCAAGTAATCACTTTTTCTAGGCATTGTTTCAGTTTTTCGGTGAAACAAAAAATCACCTTTTTGATTTGATGAATACAGTGCTTTACGAGTACAACATATGCACAATTTTAAACACTTTTGTGAGATGAGTACCATATGGAAGAGATAATAGTAATGTGCATACTTTACATTGACAATTTGTAATTATACAGAAAACATCAACTGTGCGTTTGTTTAATCCACAAACGGTGGCTTCGTGTATTTCACAAGGACTGGTACCAAGTCTACAATTAAACACCAGTTTTATTTTTGTTTACCCCGTGGTCGAAGGTCGTGACCTCAAGTGACACAGGGTTCCTTTCAAGTTTTTATAGAAAAAACTGCCATGCTAACTTTTACATAGTGACACAAATTGATAAAATGGCTGTTTCGTCAGCGTGGAAAGCCTTTATTTTGAAATGAACACACATGCAAGAGTCGTACATATCACAACACATTTCCTTTTGGTAATTCTCTGTACCAAAATCAAAATAAATTAACAAAGTTGAGACCCTTTACTAAGTTAGTTTAAGTGTCTTTGCTGAAGATTGTCCATTTTGAGAAAAAAGAAAAATATGACGTTCTGTTTAACTTTTGAAAGAAATACTTGATCTAGTCACATGTAGCACCAACACCGAAAGCTCCATTTGGTCTACAGTCTTTACCACCGTGTCCATTACTTAAATCTCTCATGATACCACTGAAAGTATACTCTGCAGCAGTAGCTGGACGTACCCCAAATGCTGTAGGTATAACAGTGGGAGGGTAGGGGTTCCATAGGGTTAAACCTCGAGTATAAGGTGGGTAGGCAAACCGCATCTGGGGGATATTTGACGCAACAACTGAAGACGGTGCTTTGTCCATGTTCGGCATCGGCATAGCGGTGGTCAGCGGGGAAAATGCTGACTTCATCCCGCCTGGGTTTAAATGCTGGCTGTTAGGAAGGTACGGTCTATGAGCAATATAAGCACCGTGAGAGTCTGTTGTGACTGTGGCTGATGGAGGGAAACTCGCCGGTAATGATGCCGTGACAGGAGAGCAAGGTGTCGGCATGGATGTCGTGACCGGTCCGCTCGCTGCTTCTTCCCGTTGGTTGTTCAGAATCTGCTCAATGGCTTGTGTGATATCACCACTGCATCCTTGTAGCACGAGTTGAAGCACACTGCGTTTTTGCGTTGGGAACAACCGGCAAAGGACATCAACCGGTGCACGCTGGGGTCCCTTCCTACTGTGGAAGGTACTAAGAAGCTGTGCCGGTGAGAGCTGCTCCATAAAGCCGTTATGCTCTCGATAACCCTCCCGGTCGTAGTCCTCCCTGAGCATGCGACCACTACCTTCAGACCGGGGGCTCGTGGGCATGTCCCCACCCCTCGGGCTTGGTGTTGGTGAGGTCAGCTTCATAGTAGGGGATACTCGCTCGTCCATATGTCTCTGAGTCAGTGTGTCGGGGTCTGCTCTGGGATGTGGTTCAACGGAGAGGTTCGGGGAGATGGGGTTTGGTGGACTCAGTGCCGAGGCGCTGCTGGCTGCTGGACTGGCCGGAGCTCGAATGATTTCTAGCCTAGGTCGTTTAGATTCTGAAAGAGAAATAAAATGAAAGTTGCTTAAGGTACAATATTCTTGAGGACTACGCTGACTTTTAAGGCTTGCAAGATTCTTCATAGAAAAATCTCTATACAAAGACACAAACACATATAAAATAAAAAAACAAATAGAAATAAAAATCACAGCGAAATTGTTCAGCTCCTGTCATCTTATTTCGACTTATGACACAATTTATATCCCGTAGGCCTAAGTTGACTTTTTAGAAAAAAATTACGCAAACTATATTGGTGTGTTTCTTGGGTGCTTCCAAAGATTCGAACGAATCTTTGGTTGAAATGTATAAAAATATAAAGAAATAAAACTAAATTTCTTGGTTTTATTGTGTAATTCCGATCATTCTTATAACTAATGATTCTGGTAGTTGAAGAATTGATGCGACTTTCACTGTATTTTGTTCACCCGAAAAGTTGATGTGATCATTTATCGATTATTAGTGCATATCCCGCGCTGGATGATCGACCAGACCTTATAGGTAGCTGTACTTGGTTTCAAAGCAGGTGAAATAATTTCAGAGGCCACTCCGTTCCCAGCTCTTTATACCTGTATTAACAAGGCCTCTAATATCTGCTTGGTCTTAACACACATTTGAGCAAAATCCATTAAGTCTGCCTAAAATGTATGTTAGTATTGAGCCACCTTGATCGTGTATTAATTGCTGTGTCCTTCATAACGTACACACGAAGCCGTAGATACAGAAAATTACACACTTGATGAGGCACAAGGAACCATATAAATGCTTTCCCCGCTCGACCGTAGACGAATCAGAAATATTACCGAATTTTCCCTTAATATCTATAAATAATATTATATGCGTGGCTGGTGTGCGTGTGCATTAGGCCGTTGGAGCGCTGCAGCCATCTACACGATATATATGAACCAATTTACACCCGTCATCACCGTTTCCTTCCAGGAGATTTCATCCTAACTTTTCACCGGGCCATGTAGTTTTTTTAATGAAACAGATCATGGTTTTGAAGCGGACATCAAACGCAGCCGCTTGCTGTAATTGGGATGCACAGAACGGATGTGCTATACAACACATCCCCTGTTCCCTTTTACTTCAATGCGCAAGACTAGTCATGTCATGAAAAAAAATCATTTTAACCCTATCTCTTTTTTGTCAGTTCCCGCGCGCTGATTTTATACTCTTTGAATCCGTTCTGTAGGGGGGGAGAGATAACGGAGATACAACAGAAAGAAAAAAAAGCAGCCGCTCGCTTGGAAATTAGCGGAAGATATTGCAGAAGAAAGCGGGAGCTTCGGCGTGATGCCCTGAATAGAGACATTTACATCATAATTAGCAATTTATTAATTCTGCTGCCTCAAAAAAGAAAGTGAAAAAATATTGCTCGAATTGAAGTTGCCGCTAGCGCAGGGGTAGAGATCCCGATCGTAATCGTATACAAAAACAGCGGTGAGTCTGAGTACAAGATGGGATGGCGCGGTCGATACGATTGGAGAATTGTGCAAGTACAGTTCCTTGGTAGACTTGGACAAGAGAATTACATGGTTTACGAGGCAAAGGAAATAATGCTGGTTTCCTAGATTTAATTACTTGGCGGATTCAAAGTCGGGTACAGAGTAACTAATTTCTTTATAGGTTGAATTAGTTAGTTTTGATTCAACTGCCGATTGTAGACTATGGGCAACGGGGATATGAAATCAAAATAATTCGCAGTGTAATTTTTGCATGAGCTTGTTGTATTTTAATTTTGTATTTTTTATTTTCTAGATTTTCATGTGTCAGTCGCATCTTCCGAACCATTCAAGATCACGCATGCGCAAAAGCAGAAAAAGACGGCGAAGAAGAAAACTACAACTTGAACTATGAGAGTCATCTACTCGACAGATTGAGAGAAACTTTCAAACGTAGTGAAATAAATTGGGGATGGAATAAATGGGGATATATTTATATTTTTTAAAATTTATTTAGTTATTAAAAAAAAAAAATTTTTTTATTCACTTGTTTATTTATTAGAAATGTTAAAATTATTTCACTTATTCACGTAGGTGGTGGTTAGGGTGGGATCTGGGGGGGGGGGGGGGGGTTCTAACATGTTTTGATTCATACAATAATTTGAACAAGTTTTCGAATTGTTTTGTAAGTTAATCATGAATTAGCCAAGGCGGTCGCTTTGTAACCAGTGCGGGAGAACACGGAAGCATTTCCTGCGCGTCACTGATTCTCCCTGAAATCTCTCTCTTCCACTCAACCAACCGACAGTTGCTAATTTTAAAAAGAGAAAGAAATCATATCATTATTAAATATTACTGCTTGTTGTTTTGACCCCGAGACCACTCGTAATTTTTGTTGACTAAATAATAACAATAAAGGGCTATTATGGTTCATAGGAGAGCCGCGTTTGTCGAATTAAGACCCATTTCACGGGACAGCAAGCAGAGATGGGCCGGGGTCCTTTGGTGGGGCTAATAACACCAAATCCCGGCTATCAAAGGACCGCTCAAAGCCGGTACCTTCTGTCACTGTAGATCGGATGCTGAGATAAGATTCGCTGCCTAGAACTGGGGGTTTCCACTGGTGTAGGCCTTCACTGGGTTTTCAAGCCTGGATGGGGCCGATTGAGAAAGCTAAGGAGAACAGGGTCGGTGTTTTCCGCAACAAGTTCAGGCGACCTCACCTACGGCTTAACGCCTGGGACTTCAGGTTTTTTTTTCTTTTTCGGGGGCGGGGGCTGAACTTCCAAAATACTTCTAATTATTGAGTTGATATACCCTCACTGCTCCTCAGGCATCATCTTTTTCTTTGAGAATGGACAAATCTTAATCCATATTAAATTGTTTTGTGGAGTCTGCAGGGTTACTTCTGTTGATCGTTGGGGGTAAACACCGGGTTCAACTATTGCACTTTTGTGTACTTTTGGAGAAAACGTTTTTACTTGGCCGACATTTTTTGCACTTGGCTGGTATACTGCGTCTTGAAGAAAGAAAGTAGGTTTGTTTTTAAGTTTCTGGGTGTTTACAGACGCTATGGATTAATGCCAGCTAAATAAAACTGTCCAGGCCAAAATACTGCAAAGGGTATAAGAAACAGCTGTGAGTAAAACTGCTGAACAAACAGTTACAACTTAGCGAGGAATGTTTAACCTATCAATGTTATAAGCTTGATCCACTCAATTGTTGACTCATTGTCTTAAGGAAACCTATAGAACATTAACAGCAAATTTATATTTTCCGTTTCCCATTTCGGTCGTGAGCGACCTCTATTTTGTTATTGTTTAATTCATACAGATTTGAGATCGACTTTTGAC
This sequence comes from Evasterias troschelii, assembly GCA_032357145.1. NCBI lineage: Eukaryota > Metazoa > Echinodermata > Asteroidea > Forcipulatida > Asteriidae > Evasterias > Evasterias troschelii. The sequence goes on from JAUELU010000013.1 coordinate 12,593,632, forward strand.
GGAAGCAGGTTACAAAACCGTCTTTTTCAGTCTCACTTTCCCTTCATCCGTTGACAAACACATGTTTTGCTCGGCTTAAAACTGTTTACGAACCCAATGAAAATATCCACCGCAAAATAATTGTGATTACCGCACCAGAAATGACAAGGTTTACCCGGAGGGTTCGCTCGCTCTACGGCAGGGGCGAAGAAGAGAAAACATAGAGCCAAGATCATGGCCGTGGTCTACCAAACGAAATTGAGTCCACACAGAGCTAAATCCCTTCCGATTGGAAAGCCGATTGACGAAACCCGGTCTGTTTTCCCACGCTGAGAAAATCCGAACAAATCCGTCACTTCTGCAGTACACTCAATGGGTTTTAACTCGGTATTGTCGCAAGCCTGCAGCAACGCGGAGTTGGGGCGATGTTGTTGGGGAAAAAAAAACTTGTCTCGAATTTTTTTTCTTCTCATTTTCGGTAAGTCAGAAGCAAAATGACGGGGAAATAGTACGCATGACTTGGCAAGCGCCTGTGCGGATAAATTTGGGACATGAACAATGAAAGGCCATACAGAAAATTGAAGATTAAAAGTGCAAGTTTTTCCTTTTGGAGATCAAAGTTGATAACAAATAATGGTTTATGCTGCGATATGTTTGCCAGCTACAAACATTCATGTTACACATTAGTCATGTGTAGTCTCTGTATGCGGTAATAATAAGGAACAAGCGAGTTAAGTCTGAGGTTATAGAGGAAAAATAGAAAGCAGTAAAAGTATAAATATGACGATATTTTGTTCAGGGTGTGATCCTGGCATGTGATCTGCTTTTAAAGATCCTTAAATATTGGGTTTAATTTCCAGTGATTTTATTCTATTAAGTTATATTTCTGACTAATCGTCGCTCTCACCAACCTCCCTTAAATACGTAAAACTATCCGTAATCAAATCATTTCGTCAACGAAGTGAAAAGCAAAAAACAAACATTATTGTTAAATACATAGGTCACGTCACATGGATTATGTGAGCTGAAATCCATGGGAGATCAGTGGTTTTTCTTGCTGAATAGATCACACAGAATACATAAGAAATAAATACATTAATATTTATGAAGGTGAGAACCGTTAAATAAGGGACCCACGAGAATCTGTTTGCAAGTCTCGTGTGAAGTAAAACGTAAAATAAACAATAGCAGAAATGCACTTACAAATCTATTTGTTTAATTAAAAAGCTCCACCCCAAAAAACATACACAAATTAAAAGTAGAATACACTTCTCCTGGATTGACGTGGCCCACGTAATGGTCAGTGGACCTGCAATATCCACTTGCTTCAAACTATTAGTTGACATCTAATTCTTATATTTTGTCACCCAATGACCAACACGAGGTATTTCATCACACATTATAACACACAATGGTAACATACATTAGAAGTCTATATTCTCTTTAAATACAACACATTTCCAAACAATCCCAGACAGTGTTTCATCTTGTTTGTCCCTCTTACTGTCAACTCGAGCTGAAACATTGTTGAGAATTCCTTAGAGCCGATACTGAACAGTTCGAAAGTTACCCGAGTTCAGTGATGCCCACTTTGATATCTCCTTCCAATGCAAGTCAGTTGTTTTACTGAACGCCTCGCTTTGACGAGATGCTATCTACCGAAGATAGCGGAATGTATACACCGTTTGTGTCGCACGTTTATATACAGCAACAGATAGACTCAACGTGATGAGGTAGACCAGATGGTACCCAGACAATTGAAGAAGTTTACTTTCACAGACAAGAGGATCAATGTGTGAGTGTACACACCCACTATATTGACAATGCCATCGAGAGCTGTCACTGTGGTAATAAAATCAGCGTGATTTGGTGTGAGTTTTAAAGCAGTTGATTTGAGATGAGACTATCTGTAAGTCGAGTGTTCACGGGCAAGGGGCGACGATCGTCTTACATAGCGGTCTTGTTTAAGAATAACAAACTACACGTGTTAAGCGAAATAAAGCTAGATGCTGGATAAAGTTAATTCATTTATGGGTTATGTCGAAAACAACTTACACTCTGGGGAACATATTAATAACATAGTACATAAATTGTGCAACAGGAGATAAATTCTATTGGATATTTAATCCCTTTTGGTGAAATAATGTATTTTTATTGACGTTGGTATCCAAATAGCTTTTAGTAAAAATTTCAATCGTTGTCAATTTGAGCTTTATCACTGTACTAAAGCATAGTGAACAGTGAACATCACTTTAACAATGGATACAAAAAGATAGCAGTAACTGGGAAAAATATAGTTTTGGGAAAAATAAACAAACTGTAAGCCTTTAGAACAATACACACCGGTTTCACATGCGGTGGGATGTTTATAAAAATCGTGATCGTGCAAAACATTGCCAAATGTTTAGTAGCTTATTAAAAAAGTAGCTTATTAAAAAAGAAACATGATATGAAAATCATTTGATAAATTTGATATAAAATTATTCCAAATTATCCACACATTGCGTAAGACCTATTGAGTGCAAAACGACCTTGGTCTATCATTAAAAGTTATGAAATTGATTGATTGCATATGCATTGATTTAACTTCTGACTGAGCTAGACAGGCTGTTGGCATCACCACCACCGGGGACACACGAGGGGTGGTCAGCCCTCCTCACACCTCCTTCCCCGCCCGATGGCCACTCCGTGCTGTGAGCTTGAACCCGTGTATCAAACGAACATTCTACACAACCCCCGTCAATCGCGTCTACAACACGGGCACGAATGGCACAGACAAGGCTGAATGTCATGTGACGTGGTGTGTTTTTCCTCGAACCAGACTATGTAACCATGTGGTCACGCCTCTCCCAGAGAGAGAGAAACACCTGGCAAATTTACAGACCTCATTAATCATTAGACGGCAACATGACTGAGTACAGAAAGAGTGTATTTATTGAATCAGGGCCTAATTTCATAAAACTTGCTAAGTAAAAGCTGTTTCTGCTTAGAAATGTTTGATTTTGCTCAGCAATGTTTTGTGCTTTCAAGCTTGAATGCCGGTCTATACTTCGGTTGGTCGTTTTTGGTTGTTAGCAATATCCTCTGTTTTATCAAGAGCATATACCAGGCGTCACTAGCATAAAACGTAAATAATGTTTTCAAGCAGGGGAAATTATGAACTATAGTAACAAATTGTTCCATAAAGTTAGCAAATTGTTTTTATTTGCAACTTGTTAAACCTTGACACTTGGTACTACACTAGTATCAACACGTATCCATCTTATTTCCACATTCAAATATACATTAACCGAACAGACGCTGGAGGAGAATTTCGTCTGGCTCCTTGATTCCAATCAGATACAGGATTGATTTTCCACAAAATGTTACATGATAAGCTAGTTTCTCATTAGACTGGTAACAAGGCCTTATAGCATGATCAGTTCATTCATAATAGAATGAAAAAACACAAAACAAAAAAAAAAAATTATTATTAATACATCTGCAATTTTCCTTTCCTGGGTGTTCATTGAAATTTCAATTGAAAATAATTTTAAAGTTTGCTCTAAGAAAAAAGGTCATGGTGATGAGAGACAAAATTCACAGATTTAATAAAAAAAACACAACAACAACAACATCAAACAAACAAACTTTCACGTGACTTTTCACCTCTGTTATTTAAGCCTTTCTATAATTTTTTTTTTGAGAATAAACATAAAATCTGAAGACTGCGGTCAATAGTTCCCTATAGGTAGCGTGTTAACCTTCTTTATTATGTCCCTCCCCCTAATCAAGGTTTCTTGGTTTAAAAAGTCTCACCATAGCAGATTGATACACCTCGTGTTACAAGCAACTGCTGTAGTGTGGTCAGGAATGTCCTTTCTTCTGACTGCCCGGAAAACCTATTCTATGCGACCAGTTATCTCGTGACGTTAAGAAACAACCTTCTGAAACAGAAGCATTCTTTTGTCTCTTTCTACCTTGAAAACCTTGCTATAGCGGCCATGATATCCCCAATGGTTACTTTAATCTCGTTCCGTTGGCTCTAGCCACTGGTCATAGACTAATATTGTGACGTGACTTCAGATTAATTTGATATGTGAAGACTCAATACCTATCGTCATCAACTGATTTGCAGTGACCCCAGTGATTTGCGAAGACCCATGTATTTGAAATCAAGCATGAAATGACCATTCATGCCTCTGGCCATCTTCACCCCCTTCCCCTTAACCACTCCCCCCCAATGATGTTACGGACATAAATCCACAAGCCCGCACCAAAATAGCTCCTCAATCACACTGTTTTTGTGTTTGTTTTTTTATTAAATGAAATGAGAATACATTTTACTATTCATTTGATTGTACAAAGAAACACTGAAAATAAAAGAATATCTCTTTCCTATCTTTTTTTATTGGGGGGGGGGGGGTTCAAAGTGAGCTGAATCGCATCCTTTAGAGTCCAATAAAAACACCATACAACCAAATGGTTTCTGCTTTTGTAAGGGATCTGTGTACGTTCACATTGGGCGTATTTCGACCGCGGCAATCGAACTGAGTAAGGCTGACTTGTCAGATCCACAAACGCTATTTCTAGACAGGTTTTCAATTCTCAGATGGAAGTATTACCTGTAAGAGATTTGTTCTGTTGATCGAGTGAGTTGTCAGATTGAACCGAATTAAAGTTTAGTTTAGATAATTTTCAATCTTAAACTTAACAACCAAAACTTCATTCGAGATTTGACAAGTTCTAAGAGGCATTTCGTTCTACTGAAACTAACTTCAGAAACAGATAGACAGGATTCAATCAATGTAGATCCAACCTCAGTTAACATTACAATGTTTAATCAGATTATTCAACTATGCCGTCAGATAAACAGGGGGCTTGACTTTGGTCCTTTTCCCACCCAATGTCGTTCATTGGAGAACAAAACAAGACGGTGATTTATCAAAGGTTCTTACAGACTACAAGTGCTCAGTACCAGCTGAAGAAACACCGCCATTATTAAATGTATTTATTAGCGGTCGAACAAAAAGACATAAACACAAAAAGAACATCTGAACGTAGAGCATGACAAAGATCACCTCTTACCACAAACATAAAAGTAAAATAAAAAAAATCTGGAAAATTCTCTCTGACTCAATTTAGGCATGTATAGAAATTTTTCTTCGCATTCTTTGAAAACTGTCATCATGTTAAGAATTTGTTTTTTGAATCGATCCACTTGTGAAAAAAGCTGATAAGTGTATCTCTGATTTTGGGGACATTTCTGTGATGCTAGAATTTATTGTGCAAACTTAAACAGCATACAGAACTTTATTGATCCGCTTTATAATTCAATAAGAGCTGAATCTACAAAGATGACAAAAAGACGATTCATTGCAAAACCATTGAAAAATATTTGTAAAAAACAAAAAACAAAACAAACAAAACCCGTGTGTTCAGTGGAATCTTGTTGACCCGATTATCCATCGTGTAGAATAAAGCCGGTTTGATATTTCCAAACACCCTAGCCCATTTCCAGCCATTATTTTTTTCAGTAACGAAGTTTCAGAACAAAGAACATTTCTAAGAGCAAATTGATAATTTCAGTTCCCCCCTTCTTTCTCTCTGATGAAAAGGCCGGCAGCAATTTATTATCTCTGCCTCTGTCCACGCAATAATTACTTCATACAAGCCAAGCGGGTATATTAAACACAGTATAATTAATAATATACAACCGCTGGGCGCTACAAAAAACCCTTCATCCCTTGAGGTGTAATACAAGGGCAAAATGCCTACAATTTCCACGTGTTTTGGGGAGATTTTAGAAGGAAAATGTAGGTCCCCTATTTTGTGCCTTTTAGCAAAAGTCCCATCTGCTGTTATAAATCAATGAATTGGTCGCAACTTATGCAACTTGGAAAGGTGATTAATCCGGGTAGAAATAATATCAAGAAGGGGATGAGAACGCTCAAATTAGCGAAGTCAACTCGAGGGGGATTTAGGGCAAATATTTTATAATAATTAATGTTGAGAGAGCGCTTGGAGCGACTTTGGCTTTGCGATTGGTTCACTGATGAATTCGTCGTTTGTATACAGTCGCTAAATATAACCACTTCTGTGGCCGCCATTTTCTACTTGACAATGATTATGCAAGCAGTCCTTGACCGAATTTAATTTCTAACGTACTCCTTTTAATGACGTCAGTGTAATACCATGAGCCTATCTGCATAATGTGACCTATGAACTCTGTTGGCCCTCTTGCGGTGACAGAATCCCAAGGGTATAGACGCCATTGCACAAAAAACGTATGTTCATATGCGATAATCAAAATGGCAGCCAGAACTGTTTCGTCATTTCTACTAGTCTGTCAATGGAATTTAGACAAGATTAACGTGGCCATAAATCACGACCACTGTTTTTGTAACAGTGCCCTCACGTGGTCGTACACGGTACTGATTGCAAGAGGAGCAAGCAAGGGGAAGTATTTTGACCTTCTGATAACGAAATACAGCGTCAAGTTTTTATTTACAAAACTTAAGAATCACAACTCCCACTCGCTCTAAGGCGTGCCGCTATTACGGGACGTTTTCTCTGGGCAAATTACCTCAACCAAGAATTCATCAAGACTGATTTAGGAAATCAGTTCTTCTAAATTATGTTATTTCATTGTTTTTGCAGGCGATCAATGATTTACCTGGAATAAATCGGCGGTGTACATCTTGACCAATCAATGCTCACCTTGGCACAATGACACACACCAATATTTTGACTGAAACAGAATCTGCCCTCAATGTGTCGCCCACATTAAGGGCAACAAACACTCCGAAGGTGAAGTTTGAGGTATGTTAACGATCCAAGATTGTTGGGGAATTCAATACAGGGAAATAAATATGACATTGTTTGTGGGAACTCTAAAATATAGGGGGGTGGGATGGAAATCTATATCAAAGGTTAGCCAAGGTGGTTGCATGGTGTGCTTAGTTCTTAGAAATTGAGAACCGATAATTTTTGAATCAAGAGGAAAGAGACCGCTGGTACAGAGTGCATAAGTCGTCATTACCCGGTGCTTCTGAGTTTTGGCTACAGTCATTTCTGAAACCTCAGAGGGGGAAGTTTTTGGGTGGTATCCGACCCTGTGAAGTTTATACACGTATTCCTCATGAGTCTGGGTACATTTTGCTCATAAGTAGTAAGCACACACTATACACACTAGGCATATAATTGGTATCTTATTGCATGCAGTATTGTAGCAAAACGCCTCTTAGGGTTGGGGGTATTTTTGCAAGCTGCAAGGATCACAAAATAATGTATTTCTGTTTTGCCTTAACATTCAATCGAAAAAAGAATATGGGTAGATTCAGAGGAATAGCTTTGAAATGGTTGGATCCCGAAGAACAAAAATCTTATCAACACCCCCCCCCC
>JAUELU010000013.1:12623720-12634901 GCA_032357145.1 Evasterias troschelii
TTCTACCCATCCTCTTCTTGTCAATAAACACAACACAAAACCAACTAGTGAACATTTCATCACATTGAGATCTCTACGAAAATAAGAAGAAACGGCCTCAATTACGTCAGTGATTTTGATCACTACGTTTATGTTCGTAACTTTTTAGTACGACAATCGACATAATTGGCAATGGCGATCTAAGAGGCCTCCTCAAACACCTCCACTAAAGTAGCAATGCAAATAGCAAGATTTCTCTGCATGATACGTACTGGTTTAATGTTACAGATTGAACCATTACTTTCCCTGTACGCTGTACTTAGTTTTCAATTTTGTACAGCACGGAAGCAGTTGATGTCCCTGAATTAATTTGTTTACTCTCTGATATCTTAGGATGTTATTACCGCGCGGATCGATAAAAAGATACACCTAAAAGCTGGATAATAACCCCCTTATCAACATTTGTCATTTTCTCTCCTCTTTAAAAACACCTGCTGAAAGAAAGAAAAGATCAAAGCTGCTGAAACACCCCATGGGTGTGTCACTGTCAGAGAAAATGACAGACAACGTTGGACCACCCCCTCTCATCCGAGGACAAGATACGGCTCTTTACTTGAGGTATAATTAAAGGCGAAACAAAAACGGTAAAAAACACTCGGTGAAGAAAACAGATTATCACCGGTGACTCCATGGGTACAATGACCAGGTACTTGAGATGGTGAAGAGGGTCGGAGTCAAACGTCTCCATCGGCCAGAGTGGACGCGGAAGAATGGCGCTGGTGTGGCCCCTCGGACAAACAAAAAGGTCCCACCACCACACTACCTGGGGGACATGCGTAATAATAAGAATCAAATTTGCCGTGAATGGATTGGGGGTGGAGTGCTACCACCTCCTGATATAAGGCTAGGAAATAGCTTTGGAGTTTCCAGAGTTTGTCAAGTTGGGTAACTCGTTTTAAAGAGATGGTGAATATGTAACGTTATCTGAAATATTTCAATTTTTGAATACTTGAAACCCCCTCCCCCACCACCACCAAAACCCAAACAACAACAACAACAACAACAACATCAACCACAACAACATCAATATCACCATCAATAACAAATTGCACTTCCCCTCTCCCTTTAAGAAAAGTACCAGACCAAGTTTTCAAATTAGATATAGACGATACGTTTGCTTGATATAATTTCTAAACACTATCACATTAAAAGGACAGATTGATATTAAATTCCACGTTGACAAATGCTAACGCAAGCCACAATAATACGTCACACCGGCAAAGCACAGTAGCTGCCGCACCGCTTGCAATATAATTATATTAATTAATTCAGCCGTCAAATTTGGCCCTAACATTGAATGACTTTCAACCATACTCATTATCCGCGTTGGACCGTCGTGAGCCGCGTCGCCTTTGACTGAAGGGACTAATGGGTGCAGTGGCTCGTGTGGGAAAGAGACGGACATCCAGCGATACAGCTAGCCACTGAATTATTGAAATACAAGAAAATTAGTGCTTTGTTCTGAAAATTCAGAGGTCTTGAGTTTTGTATATCATGATTATAATAGAACTGTGACGATATGTGTGCTGAGGTCTTGGTTTTTCGCAGAGGTTGTGTGATTACTAGACGTTTCGATCATTATGCTTTTATGGTCTTCAGGACAATCAGATGAGGTATGCGGTTTCAATACCTTATTATCACTTTTACATTGGTTAAACCGGCAAGTAATCGACGTTTCGATATGTATCTCTTCATTTTCTATACACGTTGAACTAACTTGTAAAACGTGTTACTTCATATAATTGATTTTTGAAAACTGCAGATATTCCATTCAACTTGATATCGACAAATTAATGAAATCAATCGATGGAAGTTTGACATTGAGAATAAAATTATGAATTGAAAAAAGTTTAAATGCTTTAATGATTTTAAAAAAAGTTTACATACGTAGGTATTCGACATTTTTAACAAATATTAATAAGTTTACAATTGATTCGATTAGAGAAGCCCACGGCGATTGCACGGGGCTGCTACTTAAAAACGATCGTAGTAAAACTCTTCCATTAGTAGACAATACTTGAACAGTTTCCTCTTCTGAAGACAGCCAGAGCAAGTGATCGAAAGAACGAGCTGTTACACCCACTCGACTCATCTTAATGACTCTGCATGCAACCAAGATCTATGCCGAAGGTGCCCCGTTAAGGATGTTTTGCCTTATTACCGGCCGCAACATTCCGCGGTGAATCAGTGCCGTGAAGTATAGACCTTACCTGACCCACCGCGACCCATTTGAAATGGCACTTGTGATCGATTAGTGTCTGTTGATTTCCCATCATACAAAGTTTCAAATCCATTCAAAAAAATCATTCTCTGATTTGTAGTTCAAACCTCAAATTAATTAAAATTTACCCAGTCATCAGTTTCCCTTGTAGTTTCTTACTAAATTCTTACTTGAAGTTTCAAAAAGGTAAGTTTTGTACAAAACTGAAGCTGATTCCATGTGTCCGTTCCGATAATAGTGAAACGGCAGAAGAATAATTGAAACTTGTCTTCAGATGGTTATGACATGAAACAAAACAACTCCATGCACGTAGCTGAGACACTCAGTTGCAGAACATTCATGAGCTCTGACGCATCTATCGGCAACAGGGGGCGCCCTTTAAGCACATGGCACTATCAGAGCATGTTAAAAAAAGTTAGAATACACTAAAGTCTGTCTGACACACAAAACCACCAACTGTCACGCTTGTTTCTAAGCACATTCTCCTCTCCATGTTAACCAGATATCCGACAGAGGTAGACCGACACCATCACAAACTCTTGGGGGACAACAACAAAAAAAACATAAAAAAACGAAACATGGAGAAAAAAAAAACTACCCCAGCAAAATGTAAACTGTAACCGTCAGCCGTATACCCGTCCCGCGTAGAGGCCAACAACTCCTATTGTCCGATCTGTAAAAACAGTATAAATCTAAACCATGGCGAGCTCTAAAAGGATGCAGTCAAGTATGAGACATGATTAGGGGGTGGTCCGTAGCTCATACAGCAGGGCCATTGAGGGTAGGGGGGGGGGGGGGTTGCAAACCCTCAAGGCATACGCAGTTGACAGAGAGGCACAAATGGTGAACGTAGCCATCCTCAAAACACCCTTCCTAAAATATAATAAAAAAAACACCTAATTAATATTTCAGGCATTAGTCCAATGGAACCGGCATAAACAATGAGACTTCTTTAAATCCCTAGAGTACACGACATTTATATAATCATAAGTCAAAGCACAGAATCATTTTATTGCGATTGATTTGACTTCTTAGGAGACCAGCTGTGTGGTCAGTCGTGCCATTAGGGTCACGTGTCCAAGGTCACCAGATGACCTTAGCCGAGGGCAACGCCCGACGGATATATGTTTGGTGCTTGACCTAGATATGATGTCACCAAACGATATTGGGAAAGCAGTAAAATATGTCAGAAAGTAAGACGCCATTGGTTTAAGGCAGAAAAACAGACAAGCTTTGCGGATCAGAACTATAGATAAATTTTCATTTTCTATATGAAAACACGACGAAATTTAAATTAGAGTGGATTGACTATAAAACTGCTGTCCACTACTTTGAAGCAAATGGAGTAATGGGACGTGATGACATTAATATTAAAAACCCAATAAAAACTAACTATTAATACAAATAATAAATGACAATTAGGCCTAAAAGAATAAAAATAATTTTTCATTCTAGGTCTTTAAAAAAACGAACCATTTCGGAGGCTCAATAAAAAAATAACAAAAATAGCGTTTTAAAGTTGTTGTTTCTCAAAACAGAACCAAGTTAAAATATCCTAAATGTAGCACAGTACAAGAAACGAATTGGAGACTCTTAAGAAACTGAGATGTCTTACGGTGGCCACCTGTTCTTGTTTCTTATGGTACACTCAAGCAATGAGTGGAGATAACGTCTTAAGACTAATTGGAAATAAATAATAACAAATGTCCAATACGAGACGAAAAACATACAAAACCCACAAACAAAACCAAACAAACAAAATGATCAAATCTCCTTCCCAGTCAGCAAGCCCAACGTGTCCTACCCAGGTGGAAACCGGGTACATCGCCCCAAGCTGAACCGCACCTGGGCTGCTTGCAGCCCGCTGGCATGGCTCACCATCCCTGGTGTTTGACTGCGGACTCGTATAAATCCAAATCTGTACACAAGCGGGAGAAAAAAAATCATCCCGAAACACAACACCCTAATCCGGTTATAAATGTAATAGCAAAATAGCTCTAATAATACAAGGATTAACAGAAGATGAATGTCAATGTACTTTTAAGTTGGAGTACTCACTTTTCCCTACACGTGAATTGTTTTGTCGTCCGTGTCTAGATCCAGTCAGGAAAAGAAAATAGCTAATCGTGTTTCGTTTTTTACGGAGGAATTATACAAATGCAGACAAACTATGCGTTGATTTGTTCTGGTCCTATTGTGGGGTGTGTGAATAAGGGAGTTACGAGTGTCTTTTCTTTCCCTTTCCAAGCCAGTTCACAATGTTGATTGTGTCCAAACGGTATGGCAACAGAAATCGAATCGAGCTGGCAACTTATTACACAAAAACAAAGTAGTGTACTTGCCTGGGCTCTAGCTTTGTCCAGTGCCACGGGCGATAATAAAACTCTAGTCTCTTCGTTTTGCTAGATTTTCGTTTTATATTCCGTCGTTTTTTTTTTTCTTTCATTCAGAATTCCGAAATCCCCCTTCACGCGGCAGTAACCCCTTTAGAGTGTAACACTCCGTGCCTAACACATATATAAAGCAGAACGACTTTGCATGTACCCGTTTGCACTTTTTGGGAGGGTAATCCATTTTCTTCCCTTGTTCACGTGACTCGGGCTCTGAACAACAGTTTCAAATGTATACCGTTTGATTTGTTCCTTTCTGCACGACACTTTATTATGTGTCTGTGTATGACTGTAATGTAAATTACAATGACTGCCCTGTAATTCACATATCCCTCGTCAAAAATTATATTAAAGATGCCAAGGACCACATTTTGGGCCGATTTGACTCAACATTTTTTATTTAAATTATAAAATAGCTATTTTTAAAGATACAAGGCATGAATTATTGCCGGGTTCCCGGCCTTTTTTAGGACGTCCTTCAGCCACACGTAGATAGGCAGGTTTGCATACAACGTGTATTCTACAATGTCCTTGGCACATGCGAAAGTTGTTTTTTGTTTTGAAATTTACTTTAGGACTTTTCTAAAATTTTATAACAGCATCAACTACTTTGAAAAATTGTTTTCCTCGAAAAGACACAAATGTTTTTTCGTTGACAGTCGGGCCATGCAACTTTGTTAGAATCAAACCGAAAATAACTTAGTTGCGTTAAATGTGTTTAGGTCGTTAGACAGAAATAAATGATAACAATTTGTATTCATTATTTTTGAGGGCTTTTGATGGGAAATTTAAAGCTATCTTCCCTGAAAAAGTTCTTAACAACGATGAATCTTAGAAAAGCTATGAAAACAACAGAAATTAATCAAAATCATTGTCAATAATGTAAAAACAATTCCAGTAGAAAACTTTAATAAATAGGCTTGTAGCTGCTGTAATAGTTGAAGAAAAAAACTCAAGAAGTGTTGTCTCTACAATTTGACAACTCTAAGAGTCAAGAAGGTAAATTTGTAAGTTGTTTACTACTCGGTCTTTGCCCGGGGTATTCAAAGGGATACCCCGGGCAAACTGTTCAAAGACGGCGTGGCTCTGCCTCTGTACCCGGTCCAAACATTGCCCGAATAACAAACAGTGCACGTAATATTACTGTGCGGACAAATGTGTATAAAAACAGCTCCAAAATACCACAGCCGGCCTTGAGCGCCTTTGGCAGTTTACTGGCTAGCCCCACAAACCCCAAACAGCTTTAGTCTGCGAAAAAACAGCAACTAATCCGCTTTATGTTCCAGCTGAAAGTTATTTGCGAAATTATGATTGGACTTGACCATTGCGACCAACAATGCCTGTAAGAATTGCCGCAAGGGCTGCTTGCCCTGAGAGAGCTCCAAAGTTGGTCTTTGTCGAGCCCCGAATTAACAACCACACGACCAGATCTCGACTATGTGAGTTTTATCCAAATGACGATTAGCAGCGTAAGAACCTACCCTGGAACAATGCTAAACCGGAAACCCAGGGTATTTGCGGTTTGGAAGGATTAACAAATCTTTGGGTCATTTTCGGCTGTTATTGTTGACAAAAAGTCATATTTTTCTTACCTTAAAAAAAGTGCAGCGGATTCCTTTGTGCACTATGCGTGTATTGTTTAGCTACCACTGCGGTCTGTTCACAAATTGTTTCAAAACACAATGCAAATAGAAACTAAGTTACATTATCTGAAAATGCAATTACTGTGCTGGCCTCTAATCAGCAATTTGCCATCTTGGAATGGGCGTGTCTTTGTCGCCACGGTTGCCGTGGTGATGATAGACCTATCAATATATACGGCTGTATTGATAATTATTCACATCGAAACAAAATTCGAACACTAGAGAGACTTTTACGTCTGGGAAGTCAAACTTTTCGCACTTAACACAAATCAAACTAAATGCAGGACCATACTTTGTTAATTAGCCCCCCCCCCAAAAAAAAAAAAATAAAAAAATTACGAACATTTTATCCGAAAGCCTATTTTTGTTATGGGGCCTATGAACGGAATGGTAGTATGCATCATGCGAAATTATTTCGTCTGCAGATCTCCCATTAGAAATAATAATTATAAGAACTCAATAACAGTATGTCGAAACAAAACGTCATTCTCCACAAAGATTGCCTAAAGGCACTTATTGGAGATCCGAATTTCCTCGATGTCCGTTTGTAAATATTGCGGCAAGAGACCTCGCTAAAGGTAGATAGATTCGTCGTTCTTGATGTATTAATTCTTGACAGTCTTTTCTGTGTATATAGACACTTTTCAAGTAGACACTGTATTCAACTGTAGCTGTCAATGTGACTTTTAATGCACATTTCTTGATAATTTAGCAACATATAAAGAAGCATTACATTTGAACCAATCTATGACCCTATCTTTTTAATGTGTTTGATGGCAGCCTGTATATGTGAGCACGTAGAGCTGGAAAGTTTCAAATGGAAACAACTGTAAATAGTGAAAATATGTACTAATATTAACAAGTTTGTATGGAGCTTGAGTTGATAGTAACAAGCCTTAACATGAACTGCCAGGCATGTGGTTATACAATGAGCACTTCGGTCAAACTGGGACTCAAAACAAAGCAAAACTGGTATTGAGAAAATGATTTAATAATGCGTGTGATCAAAACGTGTAGCGAACCTTGCCTAAAGCCGAGACGTGAAGTATCATTGCACTGAATGCGAAAAGTTGATTTGAGGAGGGGGGACCAAGTCCAGTTCTACCACAGAAAACTCTTTATAGGTCTACCAAGACGTCTCCAAGCTCCAAGTTGTCCAGGTTCTCCACGTGAATTGAAACCCAAGTTTGCACTCCAAGGGACTGTGAAGAAGAACACCGCCATTTCAGTAATATATGTGCGAGTATAGAATGATTCTACATGAAGAAGACAACCCAACCTCAATCTGAAATACAAGGAAAGAAAATCTGACAGGTCTGAAGTTGGTCCCCCAGCCCACAGCATCATCCAAAGGGACTGTTGAATGGAAAGGCCGTTTCATTCACAAGGAGAAAGTGGCCAGGCTCCCTTTAAGAATCAGAGACCAAGCTACAACTCAAAATATTTGGAAGCTAGGGAGCAACACATCAGTCTTAGGAGAAGGTTTGCTACATGGATGCGAAGACAACGCTAGCTTTAGATGAGCTGATTAAAGGATGGTGATGGAGGTACCCGTTTGGTTCCCTATCACAGGGTTCTTACAGGAACGACAACTAAAAAAATGCCTTGTTAGGGGAAAATCGTGAAAGGCCAAGCTCTTACTTGAGAAAGTCAAACCAAGCTTACCTCCAGGCGAGCAAGAAAACCCCATTTCTGATATTCACCACAAAGACAACTTTTTCTTTGGACTTCGAAGGAGCAATGTGATCAGGCTCTTCTATATAGCAACCCTGTCTTACATTCCAAATGAACCTTGTTTCAATTCCAGGAGAAGTTGACCAAGCCCTACACTGAGATTGCGGCAAATGCTAATTACCCCCAAGAAATAAGACTGTGAATGGGAAGACGCTGTAGCGGTCAAAGGAGTAAGATTCTCTTGTCAGGCTCTATCCGTTTCAAGCTTGTATTGCAGGCTGGTATAGAAGGTCTGACCATAGAGAAAGGTACAGTCTGACGAGGAAACACTTTCTGTAGTTATACGATTAGTGGAGTCTGACATGCTAATACGCAGTTCTTAGAATAGCTATTGCGTCTCATGTAACAGTTTGCTTCGTCTGAAACTGCAGCCAACAATACCGGAAATAACGGTGAAAACACTTCTCTTACAACGATACTTGGCTCGTTTACTTGCATTACACAACACACGAGACTACGTCCTATTCGAAGGATGAAGAAGCAAAAACACTTACAATGTTCATGACCAGGACTCGAACCCACACTCTGCTATATAGTCAGAAACACCAGAGCTTGAATCCAGTACATTAACCGCTCGGACTTCTGATTTATATATTTTCTATGAGCACCCTCTCCCCCCTTACACCTGAAGTGACTCAAGAAACACCTTAAATACTGACTATTACTTCATAATGAGCTTGATATTACATAATGACAATACATAAAGTATGTCGAATCAATTTCACAGATATTAACAAAATCCGGAGACAACCTGATGCCAAGTTGGAACAAACAGAAATCCAAAGCTATTTCTACAAGAGCATCAATATTAGACTTGGGTTGAGTGGCGTCAACACTGACTGACATACGTCAATATCTATTTCCTTATAACTTCAACTCTGTCCTTGTTTTCTTCTGAAATTCCAGAATTCCAGACGATATTTTCACACGGGGGATCTGATGGAGTTTGTATATCCCTGGCATGCAATATGTTATAACTATTTCAAGTAATTAAAAACCGCGTCTATACACCAGGAGAGGCGATTGTATCATTCTCATTTCGCTTGTATCCCCCGTGCGTCAATTAAGGTAACACGGAAATATTGTCAAAACATACAGCTCATACAAGAAAATACACAAACCCGAACCCGGTGGTGATTACGAGGAGTGCAGTGTTACCTTGCCAGGCAGCGGCCGTACCCTAGAGCGTTTACGCAGGGTGTGGGACGGTGAAGAAACGCGGTAACATCAGAATCTCTAGCAACTTCTAGTTTTGGTCATCGTTCTTTATACAACTATTAGATCTCCTCAGGCCTACCCACTAGCGCATTATACACACGCTACAAAACTAACATCTGAAGTTTTCTGAGGCGTTGCAATGTCGATACTTGTAGAGGCATAGTTACGGCTTGTATTCTGCCCGATGGTGAGAGGCTGGAGATGTTGATTGCCATGTGAAGAGTGTAACTGAAAAAATGGATTGGCCTCTTCTCAAGCCGCTGGCTTGTAGTGTTTAAAACACATAAGAAACAGGCGTGGTGTTGATTTCAAATCGAAATTTATGCTCATAAAATAACATAGGCCTAGATCATTGAATCCCTATTATATCAATGTATGAAAATAGAGTAATACAGCTTTGCACATCATTGGTAAGGAGCTCCAAAGATGAAAGAAAGTCTGAAGCTCACGCCAACTGAAACCTGGTCCAATTATGTCATTGAGCTCCATTGGGCCAAGATTCAGTTTAGCCTATGAATAATATGTATATATATATTAAACACATTAATTTGATAAAGACAAATTTAACAAACATATTTATGTTGTATTTATCTTTATTGTTATGGTTATTTTAATTTTGTGTTATTTATACTATAACCAATCTCGTCTTCCGATAACCTTATGTTGTCAATTATTTCTGATTCCCAGCAAATTGAGAAATTACAATGTGCTTTGTGCAGAAATATTCCGTAATTCAATAAACGTTACAATACACATTCTTCCTGAAGCTATTGAGAGACACTTTGCTTGGATTAAGGTAGGTCCATTAACTATCAATTTGCAATTATTACAGCTTCCTAACGTAATGTTATTTCCCAATGTTCCGTTGTAATAAAACACGCCTGAAGTGATTTTAGATGCAGGTTGACTGGAGCGTAGAACCTTCGCTTGTTAAAAAAACATGGACTCCGCGCATCTTCTCCATCTAAGCTATTTAGCGACTCCATATATAAAACTCCATATAAGCTAATTAACGACTCCATCTATAAAACTCCATCTAAGCTAATTAGCGGTAATTTTATTCACTCATGATTGAAAGAGTTATTGATAACTTTATGGTTGTAAAGATGTTTTCCCAAGCCGCTGTCCCAAAACAACCAACGGTGTGACGGGCAGGATACACTAACGAATCAGATTCCCTGCTCTGTTGACAAAACTTGCCAGACATTCTCGGATTCCCTTCCCCCGCTCGCCGGCGCGTAAACACGGCCCGAGTGTCCAAACATGCCACGGTGGAAAACGGTTCGCGCGGCTATCTCGTCAAGGACACTTTCTGTTGGGCTTGTTGTGTTTTGTTTCGCCTAGTGTTGTACCTCAGGGGCCCAGGCAACGTAGAACCATCGGATACAGTATCACTGTTGACTTGGTGTGTATAAAACACATTCGCTCTCTATAATCGACGTCTTTATTTAGACATTAAGCCTTCAGCTGAAAAATTGACAGCCACGCCAGTTTTAGCGAGGTTTGGAATTTGTTACTTGATGGTAGAAAAGTAAAAGGCTTCAGGGGGATATACTCAAGTAATTTTGATCGTAAATTGTGATGTTAAGAATTACAAAGTTAATAAGGAATAAGGTCTGAGAACAGATCTTCCCGTGCCTTCTTGAGTCTAGACACTAATTGTGAGCTAAGAGGGAAAACATGTCAAGTAAAATACACCATACGGAAAGAAAGTTACGTCCAGGAATGGATTGATATACAGTGCATGAAATAAGAAAGATAACTTAAAACCCCATTCTAAATCAATAGAAGAAACATAATTACGCCTTGATGAGGATGGACGGGCGTCTTATAATGATGATGTACATGTGAACTTCACCAAAGTGTTCTCTCATGAGACATGTGACAATGGACGAAACATGAGAAGGTCAACACCCACCCAATGGGAATTGACTCA
>JAUELU010000013.1:12665250-12675539 GCA_032357145.1 Evasterias troschelii
ATGAGTGACTTCTTGCAGGTAAGATTTGACTTATGAAGCTTTCAAAATGTTCCGCCCCAGAAATGGTACCTGATCTCCAGGACGTCACTGTAGTACAAATAGCCGCCAGGGCTAGGGCCAGTGCTGTGTCAATGCGTGAGCTTTTTCATTAAGTTGAACTTTGTTGTTATTATTTTTTGAGGTGCGTAAAAAACTACACACTTTAGTAAAAGTCTAAAAAAAGCATTTGATTGTTAACAAGGTTTGCATAGACAGCTGTTTAAGAGACTGACAAAGCGTTTTGTCAAAATAAGGTTGTGCGCACTTTGAACAGAGACTAGACCACAAGCATGTTTGATCGACTTTGAACCTTGCGGTTGATACGTTCACCGTTTAACTGATTTAGATCATGTATTGTGTGTTTATCCTGTGGTTTGACAGCAGGTCAATAAAAACCCGTAATGATTGGTCAAAATTTCTAATATTTGTAAAAAAAAAGAAAAAAGGAAAGACGTCTTCACGAAGTCAATATCACTGTCTATCTATAAGCCAAGTTTCAACTCAGTCAAACGTTTGTTTTTTTAGATGCAAGGCTTCAAAAAGTAAAACTTAAAGGTATTACCACGTGACACATGATGACGTCATCAATCTGAAACTCCACACATTATGTTGCTGCATAAAGGTCATTAGGTATACCAATATTGAAATGATTGTCATAAACTTTGCCACAGGTATTGTAAAAATTATATAAATGGTTCATTAATTAATAATAATAATTATAATAACTAGTTCTTATATAGCGCATTTCACAATAACGTATCAATGCGCTTTTATTAATTATGACATTTACAAAATATTAAACTTTGATTTAATGAAATTCAATTCCCTGATGACGTCATCATGACGTTTCTAAAATTGTGTCGTCTTGATTCTGAGGTTCAACTATCTTATGAGTTTCAATGTTCAATTCAATTTCAATCTTTAGTCATTCCGTAGATAAGCCTCCAGAACGATTTTATTTATCAGCGGTATCTTACCAAACGTGATGACGGATTAACACCTCTAGTGACGTTTTGAATGGAATCTCGGTTGCGACTGCTAAATGATGATGACGATGGTTTAATAAATATCCCACAAAAGAGGGTGCTGTTGAAAATAGTACTTCCCGCCAGTGCGCTTCCCGCCAGATGAAACAACAATGACGACGACAGTGCACGGGCACGTACACAGTTTCAACGTTGTGTACATAATGTTTGTCAATCAAAATGGTGGGGGGGGGGGGGGGGGTGGGGAGGAACGAGTGGGTAGGTGCACTTTATTGTCCAGTTTTGACCATAATTAAGGCAAAATGTTCAAAAGTTTGAGCAGGACTAAGGTTCGTAAGTATGCGTTTGCTCGCAGACAAAGCTCGGGGAGAAGAATAATCAAAACAAAGAAGAAGAAATAAAAAACGAACAAAAACAAAGCGCTGTTCGGGCCTTCCCGAACACCTAACTATAATTTGGCCTCATGTAAGAAAAATACAAAATATAGCTTTGAATAAATAAACATTCTTAATTTAAAAAGACAAACACAAATTTGGGTTCTTCTGAATGGAACAGCTAATGGGATCTGTTAAAGGCAGTGGACACCATTGGTAATTACTTAAAATAATTATAAGCAAAAAAACTTACTCGGTAACGAGTAATGGGGAGCTGTTGATAGTATAAAACATTGTGAGAAATGGCTCCCTCTGAAGTAACGTAGTTTTCGAGAAAGAAGTAATTTTCCACGAGTTTGATTTCCAGACCTCAAAATTAGAAAATTGAGGTCATGAAATCAAGCATCTGAAAGCACACAACTTCGGGTGACAAAGAAGTAAAGGTCAACATGGGGTCACGGTTACCCAAGGTGAATCTCCCATGCTGAAGAAGTCTATAACTGAAAAAAGTTTGAAAATCGGTTGTGTAGTTCTTGAGATATGGGCTCACTTCCAGTTGACCCGGAATTAAAGGTCAACATGGGGTCATGTTAACCCAAGGCTAATCTCCAATGCCAAAGGAGTCTATAACTGAAAAAAGTTTGAAAATCGGTCGTGTTTTTCTTGAGATATGGTCCCACTTCCGGTTGAACCGGAAGTAAAGGTCAACATGGGGTCACGGTTACACAAGGCTAGTCTACAATGCCCAAGGAGTCTAAAACTGAAAAAAGTTTTAAAATCGGCTGTGTAATTTTTGAGATATGGTCCCACTTCCGAATTACCCATAAGGTAAATAAAGGTCAACATGGGGTCACGGTTATCTAAGGTTGTTTTCCAATGACCAAGAAGTCTAGAACCGAAAACAAAAATTAAAATCAATCCTGTAGTTCTTTAGATATTACAGAGGCAAGTTTGGCTAATTAAAACTTCACACCGCTATCAAGTGATTAACTAATTAAGAATGTTTGTCAATAACATCTAAGGATTACTTCTGAGCAAATTGAGATAAGTCCCATTGTTAACAGGCTTTAACAATTCGCGAATAGTAGTCTAGATTGAATGAACAATTGTAGGTGACTGAACCTAATCGAATAGCACAGCTTTGTAGCCATGGTTTGTGTTTGAACCATCTAAACGTTACTAAAGGGCATAAGCTTTAATATGATATAGGATTTGTCTACTTTTGATAATTCTAAGAATGACATATGGTCTTCGAAAGAGACACAGGTTAAGTCAATACAATTTGAGGGAAAGAAAGAAGAATAATAACGATAATAATAATAATAATAATGATAATAATAATAAAAAAAATAAAAAATTAAAAATCTGGACGATTTCAAAAGCTTTTCCGACTGAAAGTTCGGAACAGCTAAAAATAATAAAAAATCTTGACGAAAACAATACCTGTTCGGACAGTAGGTTGGAACAGCTAAAAAGTTAGGGGGAAAAGCATGCAAGGCCAAGGACACCCTGTATAGGGACTGTGTTTAATCAATTTATCCTGACTAAAAGAAGTATTCGCCCTAGCCTCAGGGTGATTGACAGCTTCATTGTTACAACGTTTCCTTGGTTGTGCCACTGGAATACAATGGAAGAAGCTTTGCTGAAAAAAGGGTCGTCTTTTATGTGTTGCAATATCCATGAATTGACATTTAATCTGGCTGGGGACAGACCGTATGCCTTGGTATTCGAATGATTAAGCCCTTTCTAGCAGCAGTGTTGCCATGGAGCGTTGCCTCTTACCTTTGATATGTGTCGTCTGTGGTTGTGAACAGTAACATATATCAAAAACCTTTATAAATAATCAAACTACTGTTATTTTTCAAGAATATTATTTTTTTTAAATAATCTGATGACACTGTGTTTTTTTTAGATATTTTTTTCTTCTCGGTAGGTATTTACAAAGACCCTTTTTGTGAATGAACTTTTTGTTCCTATAAATACTTGGACATGTCTGTTTTTTATCGTGTCCATGCCTGAAAGCTGTTTTGTGATGTTTCTTTCGGTCCCGGCATGCTTTCTACTCGGCAAGTCAAACCAGCATAACTAAAAGCAATACTATTTTTATGAAAAGCTAAATATAATTGATATACACCAGTGATTGCTCAGACCATTGGGGGTATACTTGCAATATTTCTGAGGTGAGCGCAGTATCAGAACAAATACATGTACATGTACATTGTAGGTTATTACCGTAGTTTCCATTGCCATGTATACCAAAAATGTTTGGGCTGGCGATATACTTAAAAATTATTTGGACGGCCAGGCGGTTGGCCTATTTAACAATGAATAAATCAAGTTATAATACTGGCCTGTCCTTAGTTTTTTCCGACCCTTAGAAATCTTCAGAAATTTGCTGAAATTTAATAATTGGTACAATTGTGTATTTATTCAGTCTTGATATCCAAAAGGAGCCTCTGGGTATACTACAGACCCAAAATCTGACAAAGCAATATGAGAGTCTACTTCACTCATACATTACCTGTAGAGCACACTACTATTTGCATATTTCCCCATACCGGCAGGATATTTTGCTAAGAGTTTACATTATATAGCGCCCTCTATTGCCCTACCCATAGTGCCCCGCGGCGAGGAGCCTCGTGACTCTTCCTTTTCTCTTAGCCGCAGGACCAGGGTGAGATGTGTTTGTATAGTAGCTCGTCAATTTTTTCCCTTTTTAGCAAGAGTTAAAAGCATTAAAAAAGCAATAAAAAAGATAAGATTGTGTCTATCTATTGGAGTTAATTAACCAGTGTTGTAGTGAATTATTGAAGGAGATATAATACGAGCCCTCAGGAGACTGCGCCGGCGACGGGTTGTTGCCAAACCAGTCTCCCTTCCAGCGCCCGCAGCCATTGAAGGCTGCGGGTGCTGGTGGCCCTGGTCGGAGTCGGACTGGGTGCCCGGTCCTCCTCTCCAGCCGTGATTGGTGGGGCTTCCAAACGAAAGGCTAAGGCCGGAAAAGGTCGGGTTCCGACCATGATTGCCGGTGGGAAGCCATAAAAGGGCAAGGGCAAGCCGTGCCGGAGTACCTGCCAGACTCCCTCCGACTCAACCCCGAACGTGGAGCTGTCAGATGCGTCAAGCCACCACGGTTCAGTGGGTTCGAGCCACCCGTGTTCCCTGGGCCCAGTGGCGGTAGCCACAGCGGGACAAAGGGGATTATTGAGCGGGTTCCCGGGCTGTGCAGCAAACCTCCACCCATGGGGCTGGGGGCGCTGTACGCCGGGGCGGGCTTCAGGGTAATGGAGTGGTCCGACCATAAGCTCTCCGGGGCTCCAGGCTCGGTACTGTCACGCTTCGATGGACCCACCACGACATCAGAATTTCTCTGGTGCTCGGGAGTGCCAATGCCCCAGACGTTGCCACAGGCGTCGTCCGAGGTGTACTCGGAGCAGTCATGGGGCAAAAAAGTCCAAAAAAGGCACGCCGCGACCGATCTTCTTCGGACTCAGAGGGGGTCTCGGGGCATTCACGCCACGGTAAGTGCTGGCCAATCAATTTAGTCAACGTTTTACAGAGAATGTAAAGAACATTCGTTTGTTTATTGCTGATTACCATGTTGATGAGCAACTGTCTGTTACCTTGCCGTCTCCAGATTGCCAGTTGTCTGATTTTCATCCTGCTTCTTCTGAAAAACTCTTGAAGATTGTTCAGCGATCTACCTATAAATCGTGCCAACTGGATCCAATTCCCACATCGTTACTCAAGCGTCACATTATGACCTTTCTTCCCAAGTTGACTGAGATTGTTAATGCATCCTTACAGTCAGGTGTCTTTCCGGAGAGTCTGGGGGATGCAATAGTAACACCAATCTTGAAAAAGCCTTCTTTGGATAAAGAGGATCTTGGGAACTATCGTCCAGTTTCTAACATCCGCTACCTGTCCAAAGTCATTGAAACAGTAGTCTGCTCCCAACTCACTCAATACCTGGACGATCACAAGCTACTGGATCCACTGCAGTCAGCATACAGAGTTGGTCACAGCACCGAGACGGCTCTGCTCAGGGTACACAACGACATCCTCCGCATAATGGACAACAGCCGAGCCGTTTTCTTAGTCAAGCTTGACCTCTCTGCTGCATTTGATACTATTGACCACGATATCATACTGCAACACTTTCGAGATCGATTTGGAATCACTGGAACTGCCCTTCAGTGGTTGTCGTCCTACTTCACAGGAAGAACACATAGGGTTCATGCCGCAGGTGCCATCTCCGATGTCCATCACCTTGAGTTTTGTGTCCCTCAAGGATCTGTTATCGGTCCATGTGCTTTCACCATGTATGTTACTCCTATTGGGGACATCCTTCATCGACATGGAGTAGGTTACCACATGTATGCTGATGACATTCAAATCTATCTGGATTTTAATCCCACCATCCCCTGTGACGCTGAGTGCTGCTTGTTTAGGCTATTCAACTGTATTCAGGATGTCCAAACCTGGATGCTCGCAAACAAACTCATGCTGAATGAAAACAAAGCAGAGTTTTTCCTAGCATCGTTGCCATATCACTCAAAACGTCTTCAGCTACTAACCCTCACGATAGGCAACACAACCATCAATCCTGTCTCATCTGTTCGGAACTTGGGAGTAACCTTTGACAACTCCATGTCAATGAGTCAGCATGTCACTGGTCTGTGCAGGTCCGTTAACTATCACATACGCAACATCACAATGATCCGCAAATACCTGGACTACGACACCTGTCATTCTGTTGTTCGTGCACTGGTACTCTCACGCCTTGACTACTGCAACTCTCTTCTCACCGGACTTAAGCAACACGATCTCAACCGCCTACAAAAACTCCAAAACAAGGCTGCTCGACTGATCCATACGAAGCCGAAGTATTCCCATGCCACACCTCTGCTCAATGATCTCCATTGGCTTCCAGTCAACCAGCGGATCACTTTTAAGACGGCACTGAACATGTACAAAACTGTATCCAACAATTTTCCACCATACATTTCGGACACATTAGATCTCAGCAAGCCCAAACGTGAAGGTCTTCGATCACAATCCAATCTGGTGGTACCTCGATCCTCCAGGAAGTTTGGAGACCGTGCATTTTCCATTGCTGGTCCCTGTAGCTGGAACTCACTCCCCATTACTATCCAGAACGCTTCATCTGTAGAGCAGTTTAAGGGACTCTTAAAAACACATCTGTTCAATCGAACTGTCAAATTTGTATTTGATTCTGCTGTTATTCATTTATTTTATGCTCTTATATTGGATATTCTCGTTTTAGGTTTTTTCTTTGGTTGCAATCTCCACTAGCGCTTTGTATCCTTTTGGAAAAGGTGCTTTGTAAATACGGTTATTATTATTATTATTAAGAGCTACTGGGCGGAAGATATGGTTTCTAAGGTGGAATTCCTACATGCCTTCCAGAACATATCAGCCTCCCTATCTGCTCTCTCGACCGCCCGTCCACCGGCCATGGTGGCCGGCCCGGTCGGGATGACTGGCATGGGCCCCCAGCCGTCCGTTATGGGGGGCCCGTGCGTTCCGCAGGCCTTGTCCAGCCCTGACCGTCAAGACAAATGCGTCCGTGTCAGGCTGGGGGGCCACCCTCCACTCAAGACAAGTTGCGGGCCTCTGGGGCCCCGAACACCAGGGCACCCACATAAACACCCTCGAGTTGTTGGCCGTTGCCAACGCGCTCGAGTGCTTCCAATTGTCGGTAGTTGGCCGAGCAGTTCTAGTCCAATCCGTCAACGCCATTGTAGGGGCCTACATAAATTGGCAGGGGGGCACACACTCTGCCTCTCTCTGTGCAGACACCTGGGAGATCCTTCACTGGTGTCTGCAGAACCGGATCACGCTCTCGGCCATTCTTCCCGGGGAAGACAACATCACGGTCGATGCGCTCTCCAGGGGGTGGATCCGTCAGACAGAGTGGACGCTCCTGCCTCAAGTCTTTCAGTCGATTTTCCGACTGACTTTCCGGCTGATTTTCCGGCTGAAGACGCCGCGCAGACCAAGGGCAGAGCTGGAAGAACAGTCTTGACGGCGGCTACCCCTCACAAGAGCAGGACTCTCACCAACCCGGGACTTCAAGATGATAGGTGAGTTCCCACGGGGTTCGCTTGAAAAAAAAAGAACGAAAAAAAGTTGGGGACGGTGTGCCCCTTCTTGCATCATCTCGTATCCCACCACCGGGTTTCGGTGCGAGTCTATGCAAATAGTAGTGTGCTCTACAGGTAATGTATGAGTGAAGTAGACTCTCCCCTCACAGTAGTGCAATTAACGAGAAATGAAAAAAAATACCACAAAAGCAGTAAAATGATCGACATATGCGCTTTAGCAGCCGTGTTGTTGTTGTTGGTTTTTTTTGGGGGGGGGGTCACAAAAAATGTTAAACTATTATTGCACCCGTCAATATAACAAAAGTGGTATTCCTATGGATTGACAATTACATTATAAATATAATCAGCGATCAGCGATCAGCGATGTGTACCAACTGACAAACTCGCAATGACAAAAATATAGTTGGTGGTCTGGCTCCCTACCCCTCCTACACGTTCATGAGCTCCCAGGTACAACTATTTCTTTCGGTCGCACGGAGTTAGCCCCACCGAGCCACTCTGCCCGCCAGCTACATAATTGCCCCTGTTTTACGTTTCGCTAGCCCTCACGCTGTAAAACATGCTTCCGTTGCTTGGACTCTCTGAAGTCAAATCTTGCATTCAATTTTGTTTTCATTATTAGCTGTTCCAACCTAGCTGTCGGAACAGCTATTGTTTTCATTGAGATTTCTATTATTTTTATTATACATTTATTTTCACCTAAATTCCATAGCATTTGCACACGTTTTTTTCTTGGCACCTAATATCCTAGAGCGTAAATATGAAAGAGTTAGATCCTGTATCAAATTGAAGCTTAGTACATAAACTTAACTCTAATTGTGATAAATGTTAAAATTCTTAATTAGCCACTTAACAGCAAGGTGAATATTTAATTATTCAACCTTGTTAGCATCATATCTTAAAAAGTATACCCCCGATCGTCAAACTTTTTCCTGTTTTAGACTTCTGGGGTACTGTAGATGTGCCTTCCGGCCTAAAATTACGGACGACGTCACAATTGCGTCATTTATTGCGCATTTTTCCCCCTGTGTACACAACAAATGGAGATAGAGAAAACAAATCCGTATCATAGTCTTGGCCCAAGACGTCCGTGATCGAAAGTGAATAGTGCGCTGTGCTCGGTTCGACTCGTTTTAGCGTGCCCTCTTGTGGCTTGAATTATCCAAATAGTATACAACGAGTTGTAACTGAGTGCAGTACACTATCCACTATCGATCCCTGACGTCTTGCTAAGACTAAGTGTATCAGCGCTTAGTTCCTTATTAAGGTTTCACCGTAAACGTGGGACGATTTTGTGCGGCTGTGGCAGAAGCGTTTGCGCTGGGGACCCATTCGCCTGAAAACCACATGTTTTAGGGTTCTGCGTGAACGCATTAATACTTCGGGAAATCACCGCGTAGATAACACAAAACTTGGTGGGGGTTGCAGAAGGATAAATATAGAGCCGATTGAGGAAAGGTGTAGACAAGAGAAATTACCTTTTACATGGCTATACGGTCAGTGTTGGATTTGGGGGTGAAAAACCAAAATTAACAATATTGTGATAGTTGTAATAATCTATGATCATGTTTCATGTAAATGCTATAGCGCCACCTTGTGTTGAGACTTGACCAATGTCACATGTGCTGAGTCGTGGAATAAAGTAGCCATTCATGATGCACATCATATCTTGCCACCACAATTAAAGTCAAAATAAGAGCATGTCAAAGGTGAATTAATTACAGTCTTCTATCTGAAAGTCAGATCAACTTTAAAGGTCTGAAGTGCTTAATCAAAACAATAACACCCGGAACAGCTTTGTGTTTGTTGACAAACACTTAATGTCTAGTTTACAACTTGTATCCATAATTTGAATACGCAGTTTTTGTTGTCAAATAGTAAAGAATAATTGTAAAAAAAACCCTCTTAAATTTGATGCAGTAATTAATTTTTATACAGCTGGAAGTAAAACTAACTCCGTAGATCACGATGGTTATCCGAACCAAAAAGGTGGTTCGGATAACCCATGTGACTTTCGTTTATTGAAAAATGCTTGAAAACTGCCAAAATTGATGGTTTCTTTTAGGAACCCATCTTCTCCATTCTTGGAAGACCTTTGGAGTCATGTTTTAGTCTATTTTGTAGCCCAAATAGCACAAGGAAGCCGGTATGTCCCTTTAATCCATTATTAATCACTAAATCAGATCAAATTAAAAATCAATTGCATGAACAGTTAAGTTTCACGGTAGGTTTGAAAGTTGTCCATTCAATCCAGCTTTCATGCGCTTATTTTATTTGTTTGTTTGAAACAATAATCCATCCACACAGTTTAGTAATCTGTGGCGTTCAAAAGAAATTTGTCCCTGTAAACACAGTTTGCTCACCTGGTTTAATAGTCCCTTTTCATGGTTTGTGAGTGTAGGCCTATATTATCCATTTGAACAAACTAGTAATCTACGATTTCAAACATTGATTAAAATGCACAAAATATTACTTTTCTTGTCAGGCCTCAAACTTCAACATTTTTAGGGCAGGGCCACTTTGGCCTGAAGCAAGGCAAATTTTGGAGGGCACCAAGGCCAGTAGATTGGGCACCAAGGCCAAAAATGCAATTTTCAGGCATGTGAGACCTCCTCATTTACGCAGAATTCCTTGTTTTTTATATTCCCGTTCCGCGTTTTTCTTGCAGGCTCGCCGCGTTTTTTGTCTTCCGATCATCAAACAGCAAGTAATTTTACTGCACAACACTCACACATAGAAGGGGAACCTGGCATCAGGAATCA
>JAUELU010000013.1:12779779-12799895 GCA_032357145.1 Evasterias troschelii
ACAACAACAACAACAACAACAACAACAACAACAACAACAACAACAACAACAACAACAACAACAACAACAACAGCAATTCAACAAGTTCATCAGCAACAACATTAACAAGTAAACAACAGCAACAAAACATCGATCACCAGCTTTAAAACCACCACCACCAACAATTTACAGCGTACGTTCCACTTACCTAATAGACAAATGGCAATGTAGACAAAGCAGAGAATCACTACAACGGGCGTGGTTTGCCATATATAATCACATTCTGGCCGGTAAACAAATGATGAAGAAGAATTATAGTCACCATCATCACTCAGAATCGCCAAGGATTGTGCAACAGTTCCTGGTGTTGCAGTAAGCCAAGACATTGTCTGTATAAATGAAAAACAAACTTATAAAAAAATGCATAACATTGTTATTCGAGTGAAGAACATGCTGTTCAGGTTAAAGACAAAAACAAACAATGATTGGACAATCGCAGGTGATCGGGCCGGCCGTGGGCCTGGGGTGGAAATGTTGTCCACAAACAAAAAATTAACGTTAGTTATGAACAAACATTGTGATTTTTAGGCTCAAGACAACCGAATAGTATCCCCCCCCCCCCTTTTTTTTGCAGTTAGCCATTGCGATCAACAAGTACGGCTGTGGAATTGTGTTCGTGCTATTTTGTTTGCCACAAACCTTAATGGCGAATAATTATTCGCAGTTCATTCTACCACTGAGAAAGGACAGAGGTCCTTACACTATGATTCTACGCAATTTGTATGACCACAAGCTTGATAAGTCAAGCCCTTTTAAACATAGGAACAGTACCTTGAATCTGTGTATGATTGTGATTTTTGTTTCCTTGTTTTGAAGCCAAGGCCACGCAATGCTTGAACAAAAGTTCATGGATTCTCGTGTGCTATCGATGTTAGTTTGTCCTTCTTGGATGTATAAAGCACAGGTCATCTTGTAGTAATGTCCAGTCTTTAACAATTGTCGTTGTTTCTTCAAGGAATCTAGCACCGTGACTGGTCAGCTCGCGCCTGGAATTTCGATCTCCAACACGAAACCGCCCTCTGGTTTTTCCTGGACGGCCTCGCTTTGCCAAGCGCATTTGAACATGACCTCGCGTACAACAAAAACCACAATCATACTTTACCACAAGTTTGCAGCAAGGGCATGACTCAATAGTCAACAGGTTGTGTGTATCCCTTGTAACTATTAAAGGGAAACGTTGCCTTGGATCGGGCGAGTTGGTCTATGAAAAGCGTTTGTAACCGTTTGTTATAACAAATATGGTTAGAAAGATGTTTTCAAAGTAGAATTATACAATGATCCACACAAATATGCCTCGAAATTGCATGGTTTTCCTTTAACATCGTTTACTAACACGGCACGCCATTTTGTGGAGTCAAATTTTTGACTCCACAAAATGGCAGACCGTGTTAGTTCGCAAAGTAAAAGGAAAACCACGCAATTTCGAGGCATATTTGTGTGCATCATGCATTCTACTTTTAAAACAGCATTCTAACCATTATGCATTTTATAACAAACGGTTACAAACGCTTTTCATAGACCAACTCGTCCGATCCAAGGCAACGTGTCCCTTTAAGCCAGGAACAAAAAAGACTAAGGTTTCATGTCAATAATAAATCCACTTCAATAAGTCGTGGTGCCGTTTTTTCATAACCGGTTCTGCACGATCAAACTCTCCCAATGAACGGAATGCTTGCCAAATGTTACCACTCGACTTTTGCATTCCAACCTTAAGCTTCATATTATTGTGAAGTCCTTTTCATAACCACAAACGAAAAAGTATTGTGATATTGAAAAGAAAATTAGATCGATTTTGCGTATGTAGGATATCCGGAACAACAAAACGTTCCACCGGTCTGGGACCACGTGCTTGGCCTGGCGAACCAGAAAGCTTCACAGCCTTGGGGTATGTACAAAGCCACTACAAAACAAGCTCCATCCGGATGTGTTGTTTGTACAGCGTTAAATTTCCTAATAACTCTGACGCCCGCGTATACCATTCTTTGTGAACTTGTGTATTATAAATAAATGGGTAGAAAAAGGTGGGAAATAAAGAATTGGGTCGTTGCTCTGATATAGCAAATGAAGTGGAAGGTCTACACCATAATCTCAATTTTGAAGTACCAACAGTATTGAATGTGGACCAAGATCACTGGACAGGCTCGAGATGCTGTGTGGCCTCGACTTGATTGATTGATTGATTGAATGAAATCCTTGCTGAATTTACTTTCTCTTTCGTTCTTGTTTTGAGATGGAATTCATGACTATTTGAATGCTATTGCCTGTAATTTTGTTTAGAAAATTAATACGGTATTTGATAACTTACTTGCTTCCAACCACTTTTCCATAATTTACACTGGCAAGCAGATAATAGTTTTATATACATTTATAAATGGTTCATTATTGGTGACACATCATTGTCGGCACACTATTGTCTTGTGTACGTATTGTCTTGTGTGTACTGTCGACACACTGTTGTACGTATTCTCTTGTGTGCATCATCGACACAATATCGACACAGGTGATGAACAGTGTACAAAGACCCTAAAGGTGTTCAATACATATTTTTTCTAATTAATTTGGCAGTTTTCAGTCACAATTACAAAAACATAAGACTTTCGCTTTGGTTGGGATTTTGTTCTTGTTCATACTATTGCACTCGTTCATTACTAATGCACAAATGCTTCGTTTCTCGTCCGCGTCAAATTTTCAGACAATTATTTTGTGTTTTCTGTAGGGTTGGTACTGGCATGAAATTTTTGATAAAAAACCAAACCTTCTAATAGAAACTATTCATGCCCCCCCCCCCCCAACATTTTATATTGTGTCTTAAATTGGTGTTAATAATAGTTTAAATAAATTGGAATATTTGTGTGTGCGTACAGAGAAACGCCGTGAACGAGGAAGCAGCTGCAATAATAACTGCCGTGAACTATGGTCCTTCCTCACCGCAGTCTGACTCTGATTGCAAATCTATCCCGTAACAAATGTGATACAATTCATCCACGTCGCGTTTTCCAATCAAACGAGCCCCAAAAGGACTTCTTATTATTAAATACTTAATTGATATATGCGTGGAGAGCTATTGTGGCCGCAGGTGTTTTCAAGATACCCGGCGTCACTTTTTGGCGTGAATTACAAAATTATCTTTTTGACTTGAAGTACACTTGAGCTTGGAATACAATATAAAAGGAATTGAAGTCTGTTCTGTCAACAAACTAATTGAAAATCACCTAACGCCCGATGA
This sequence comes from Evasterias troschelii, assembly GCA_032357145.1. NCBI lineage: Eukaryota > Metazoa > Echinodermata > Asteroidea > Forcipulatida > Asteriidae > Evasterias > Evasterias troschelii. The sequence continues at coordinate 12,783,045 of JAUELU010000013.1, forward strand.
GGCTGAATATGTGTTAATTTATTTAATTAATTTATTAATTAATTATTTAAATATTCATTCGACGTTTATTTATTATTTCTTTCCTCCGGATGAATCTTTCAGTAGAACTGTTTTTAAAGGTGCATAGCACTAACAATAAAGTCATTCGTAAAACAAATGATCGATAACAATAGAATAAATTATCCTTAGTTTGATTTTTTAAATTGCGTATTGTGGCTGAGTGGCCAAATGCACCGGATTTAAGCTCTGGTGTTCTAATCAGATGGGTGTGGGTTCGAGTCCCGGTCTTGGAACTTGTGTCCTTAAGCCAAACCACAATTGCTCTGTCCTTCGGATGGGACATAAATTAGCCGTAGGGTCCAGTATTATTGTGTAATATACGTTAAGTAACACAGTGCATTTATCCGCCCGCTCGACCCAGGCGCTGCGAAGTTGCGCCCTGTGTTAAATAACTATAGATACAACTCTATCATTTCAAGCAATAAAAATTGTTGATATTTGAAAGCGTAGGCTGTCCCGCAAACCAATTAGTCTGGTGACCATACTGAACGTTGCACGTACACAACCTTTGTCTTCAAGGAATAAAACGTGATATGACCAACTCATGGGTTAGGTAATGCCGAGGGCAGTTTTAGACAACAAAGTGCGAACCACGAGCTCATTTTGATGTCATCTTTGTGTATCAGTCGCACGTCACACTTTTGAACGTGACAATTCAGACTCAACTTAAGAAGGAATTAACAAAGAAGAAAAGGGACCCATTGTAGAAGAAAAGGGACCCATTGTAAAAGAAAGAAAGCAAGCTACACGATCAGACTCCCATCTTATTGAAGCTTGCACGCTTTTCTTTGATGACTTAGGGAAATTGCGAGGTCACTTTTCTTACGAGATGAAATTTCATGAATAATTTTATAAAAACTTATATGAATGACTATTTATATAGAATACAAATGCATCGACATTGTCATCATTGCTATTAATAAAGGGTGACGCTTATGGGGTACAATGTAATCCGTCACTCAGCTCGGATTATTTCTGAAGGCAACATGGAAACGTGGATTAAATTTTACAAATCTTCAGCAAGGTTGATTATCTGACGGTTTTGTCATGCACGCATCAGCCCTTTAATTAACATTACCCTATGCTTTCTTGCACATGTTAAATTCAATTAGTCCAACTTAAACTCGGTTTATAGAGCAACCAATGACAAGTGCGGATCCAGGGGGTGGGGTTCGAAAGGGTCTGGACCCCCTTGCTATCGTTTTGGGAACTAGTTTAAACTCGGCCACCATGTTGACGTTAACCGCTACTCGCTACATACCCCGCTCCTCTGTTCTACAACCCATCTTGTTTGTACGTGGAAGCACTCCAATGTTTGCTTTTTGGAGACCTCTTTAAAGTTCCTGAATCCGCACCGACTATATGAAATTCAGAATTCATGCCTCTGAAATTTAAACTTTGGTTTACAGAAAAGTTGTATCAACAACAAGAACGCCTTTTTGAATGTTAAAGAGATAATCATCGTGATGTTTGTACCTTCTGACACTATTTCTCCGATTGGAACCACCACAACTACGAGTGGTTTAGTGCACCCGAGCTGAAGTTATGGGTTAAGTCATATTCCCTTCCCCCAGCAGTATAACGGGTACCCACGAGTGCACTAGCCACACTAGACAAAAAAATTAACAAATCTCACGGAAAACTCAAGTCCACTAACTCCCCGTTTTCTAAAAAGAAAATAATATTAACAAAAAATAAACAATTATATAAATCGCCAACCTGTTTGTTAAACCGTAGAGTGAAAATAATGCTAATGGAAAGGTATCAAGAAGTGGTTTCCCAACACACGGTAGAGGTCAGTAACTTGCATTTCTAACAAAATCCATTTCCTCGGTTAATCTTCTTCGCATATTCGGCAGTCCGATATCAGCCTAAACCACGCCAGACTTTCTCAGCATTCCAATTTTAGTATCCACAGCTACACCTCTATGGTTAGTCTTTCAATTTACGGATTGCTCACTAGGGTCGATAGTAACCACGTAATGTAGATCCCATTGTGTAGGTCCTTAACCTGAGAAAACATCACACTGTGGCCCAAAGGAGAAGCAATTGAGTTACACAATCCCAGGAAGTTTATGTTGAGATTGTATAGAGACAAAATCAGCAGATTGAACGATTGACTTACTTCAGTCAGCTAACCCACTTGGCTAAAACAAACCATGAAGTAACCTGTATTTAAGATCTTCCAGACGTTTCTTTTAGGGATGTGCTTAATACCCCCCCCCCCCCCTTCAATCTTGCAGTTGGCGCTACACGTGCCAAGTCAAGCGTTTTGAATGACGTTCAATGATCAACCTCCATCCCCGGTGTGCTGCTGATAAATTTTCTGGAAACTAAAGACGTACCACGTGCGTAGGCTTACTCTGGCAAACTCGGGCATTGTATCGTACTTTCCGAATCATGTTTTGTTGTTTAGATGTAAGTCATTCGGTTGGTATTTTTCTCGTTTTTTTAATGTTTTGATCGAGTTGATTTACATGCTCGGCCGAAAATATATCATCTGAGTTTTTGCAACATTTGTTCAGCAGACAATCCGCTTAATGTGCAAAAATACAAATAATATATCAGTTCTGAAATATTTTTTACTTGACTTTTACTTGGCAAAACGCTATCATATTTGTCAATTACTGCTATTGTTTGAGCGAGGAAGTATTGAGAGATGTTTTGACACCTTGTACGACAGATTTCGTAAACCCTATTCAGATCTTCAAGCCCCAACTGTAAAGCTAATCGTGTTTCCTCTTACAGCTGATACAAAACGGCCCGGAGTATTCATACATAAGTTTATTGCAATAAAATTGCATAATGTCAATTTTAAGCCTCCTTCGTAAGAAAAGAACTACGTAGGTTCGTATTCCCAAGGTATATTCAGCCGTCCAGGAATGCCACATAGAGATTAATATAATCCATTTGTGTACACCGAGCTGTCATCTTATAAGTTCATATGAGTTTTCTGCGAAGTGTTGATTTGGAAATATTCTACTGCGCATTATGTATAGGTCCGAATTATAGGCTTGCGCATCTGGGTCAGATTGATAGCAGAAAGGTCGCGTCCGGACAGGCGCCATCGCTTCTAACCCGTTGAGGCAAACCGCTATGACATTCTAGCGGCTGGGGATGCCGGCTCAATTTAGGGTGAAATGCTACAACGACTACAGGAGAGAAAGTGCAACACGTCGTTATGCAGGGATGCAGTTTGTCGTGAGGTAGCATTGGGATTACTTTGATGGTTGTGGGTGGCATCAGGTGGCAAGTTGACACCCGAGGCGTTACCGAAATGATTAAGGAACTGTACAGGGAGGGAAAGGTTGATGCATACGGTCAAAGATGGTCTTGTCTCAAGTCAATATGAAGAGTTTGTTCTGACCCTCTGCTCTGTTTGATCAGGTGATGACTGTACCAGTCGCTTGAAAATGGGAAATATTGTTATAATCAAATCTCAAGGGGGTTGTGAGCACTGGATATGGCGGTATAGGTAACCCGTCAGCCAACACTCAAATGTAATAAAAGCACAGTGTGAGGTATACAACTCAAGAGCAATATTATTCAAAATAATAAAAGCTGATGTTTTCTTTTGAAGCGTGAATAACTCTGTTAAGGTAAAAGTAGTTCATTCTGTAAGGCTTGGAAGGTGGACTGACCGGTCAATACTGTTGAATTATCACAAGGTTTCGTTTTAATAGCAGAATGGCATTTATCAATGGGGTACACTCACGACACGTGTGCGAGGTTGAGGGCATGATCATTTCAACTTTGGACACAATAGCATAGTTTAAGAGTTCAAGCTCACCGGATTCAAGCTCTAATGTTTCTGCAGAGTGCGGATTCGAGTCTCGGTCTTGACACTTGTTTCACAAAGCAAGACAATTAGCCATTAATGCTTCGTCCTTCATGCGAGACGTACGGCCGTTGGCACGTAAAATAAACCGGCACACTTATTGTTAAGATGTGACCTGTAAAATAACAAACGTAATCCCAGTCATTTTCGGGGAAAATTCGGGAAAATCTATATGTGCACGACATACTTTCAATACTAAACATTGACATTCTATGTTTTCAAATACCAATAAACTTCAATTTTCAACATTATGTTCCCAGGCATCTAAAAATTTCACTTCGTTTATAGGTAGACATGTATATAACCAAAACAAAAACTGCCTTGGATGTCGAGTGCTTTCAAAACCCGATGATGTGCCTTCCTTTCAAATCAATTGTATCAGTGACATTCATAATCGGGAAAGGCAAATGTAGTTTGTGATTAAGTTCCTATGGAAGCCTAGCAGATGACTGACAACACAATCCACGTCCGGCTACGGGTACTCTAAATTGATCAGCGATCTAGAAGTGCTGTATTTAATACGACCGGGGAAGTACAAAAGGGACCGACTGAAGTCTAATTGCATCTTAATTTACAGGTAGCCCAGCAACCTTCCTTTCCATTTGAGTGCAGGGTTTTAGTGAATAATATTAAGGAGTTGTTCAGTCCATATCGGTATAGCTAATGACTGGCAACCCTGGGGAAATCAATCTATGTACAAAACCGTTTTACCGAAATTCTGGCTTCGTGATGTACAGCATGTCAAATGAAATGATTAAAGAGTAGAAAACCCATTATAGATTCTGTTTTTACTGTTTGTTAGCTCCAATCAGTGTGACCATACACTCAAACTTTATGCACTTAAGTGAACGGTTCAACCACAAGGTAATCTGGATCATAATGAACTGAAAATGTATCGTCCAATTGCAAACCTGATCTTTATTGCAAAAGTTATGGAACGTATTGTAGCAAAACAGATAGACTGTTTCTGAGGACAATTGCTTGTTTCCAAAAGCAAAGAGAGCTTAAAGCGGTTCCACTCAACAGAGACTGCACTGCTGAATGTCTACAATGATCTCCTATTGGCTGGTGATAATACTTAAGAGTCAGGAGGCCATGTTAGTATTGCTAGACTATTCAGCAGCTTTCGATACTATTAATTACTATTAATTAATACTATTAAAATCGAGAACGGAGAGTTGTTATTCACGACACTTTATCAAACCCTTTCCTCTATCATTTGGTGTGCCTCAAGGCTCTGTTCTAGGGCCTCTTGAGTTCATATTGTATACTAGTCCTCTGAATGATGTTATAAATGCTCAAAGAAAAAAAAGTCACGTAACTTATGCTGATGATACTCAACTCTATGTAATTGTTAAACCCTGTAATCAGTCTGTTGGTATAAAGGAACTCGAAGAATGCATTGTTGACGTTAAAGATTGGGCTCTGAATAATTACCTCAAGCTGATTGGAGATAAAACAGAAATATTGCACATCACATCTCAGTTCCGCAAATTATCTCCCTTGTCTAGCTTTGTTATAGATAATGCTGTGGTGAAGACATCAAAATCAGCTTAAAAACCTTGGTGTTACCCTGGACTCTACTCTTAACATGTATTCTCATATCCAAAAAGTGTGTAGAGCTGCATCTTTTGGCATTCACAAAATTGGAAAGATACGCAAATTTTGGGACAAATCTTCTACCGAGCGCCTCATTCATGCTTTTGTCACTTCCCATTTAGATTACTGCAACAGCCTCCTTATTAACCTGCCATCCTCACATCTTATGCCTCTTCAGCGTATCCAGAATACTGCTGCAAGCATGGTTACATGATCACGGCGTCATGAACATATCACCCCTATTCTCCGTCATCTCCACTGGCTTCCAATTATTCAACGCATTCAGTTGAAAAGTCTTCTGCTCACTTTCACAACTCGTAAAGGTCAGTTTCCAACATATCTCTCAGAACTCATCAAACAAAAAGTTTCATCAAGCCGGCTACGATCTTCCACATCCTCTCACCTTCAACTGATGCCTGGTCTTCGTGTGAAAACACACTACGGTGACAGAGCTTTTTCTGTTGCCGCTCCCAAATTATGGAACACTCTCCCTCCCCAAATTCAAAAAGCTTCATCCTTAGAAACATTTAAAGCTACATTTAAAACAGTGTTGAAGACTCATTTATGCAAATCTCTGTAATTACCCAATTCTGCAGCTTATTAATTTATGTTAGTTTCATTTTCTTTTTGTTTAATTTTCTCATACTTATGTCTGCTTTTGTTATTGCATTATTGTTGTAATTTTGTACCTTTGTATTGTTGGTGCTGTTGCCCAAGGACATCAGCACCATAGCGCTTAATACTAAGCGCAGTATAAATATTTATTATTATTAATATTATATGATACGACTCGGGTTTTTTAAATTATTATTTTGTTTTACAGTGATCAATGCCCAACAGGAACTTTATAATTTTGAAAGAAACCAAAACAAAGTATCAGTCTAATAATTATTAACAATAACAGATTTTCCTCTATCATCTTAAGCTAGACATTTCTTCATCGTCTATTCGTGAAACTCACAAGGGAAATATCTCGCGCATTATTCGAAAGATTTGGGGAACCCTTTGGGATTCCTTCGTACAAAAGTGTGAAGGAAACGAAATTGCGCAATTTAACGGGTCAACGCTCATTAATGCACAAGACTGTTGAGCCGTCTTATTAGACACTTCAGGAATTCCAGTCATTGATAGAAACAACCAAAAGAAGCTCTTGTGAGTTTACGAATCATTATTAAAGATTGTATTACAATAATTTAATATGGCTGACGTACCGATTACAGAAATTGCCGCGTAACAAAATGTCGACGAAATGCATCGTGTTGACTACCTTAAGCCGACAAGGCTTATTGAGCACCCCGTCAAACGCAAACTAACCCGACTAGAAGGTTTGTATGATTGTCAAATCATATTCCATAGCTCCATCACTATATCTTACTTAAAATTAATATTATTAGCCGAAGGCCTATTGAAATATTAAATCAAAATAAACTACGAGCGGGGGTGAAATGTACCGATGATATTGAAATCTGATTCCGAGTTGTGCCATAATCACGCAATAAAATAACAGCATTTTCTAATGACGGCAACTGGCGTTTGCGCACGTCAGTTTTTATCTAATTGTTAGAAAAACAAAACGTGGGACAAAAGTGAGTAAAAATCTTTGATAAACACGGCTTTTGAATTCAATCAGTTCAGTAATTTACCGCCAAGCGATCGCCTGGGGTTAAGAACCAAAGCACTAGTTTCCTACATAGTTCATATAACTTCAAGTGAGGAATATTTTGAGCACTTACCGCAAATAGAGGAGTTGATGGTGCTGACTGATCGTCTTAATGGAACGAAGAAGGATGATGGAACGAAGAACGAAGTCCGGATGATGTTGGAGGGGGTAGTCACCGGTGTCGTTTGACGGCTGTGCGCCAACCACACACATGGATCAGTTCCTACGCAATAACGGGAATACGGAAGAAACACAAATAAGCTCCAGGCGTTTTCATCATGGATATATCGGTTTCTATACGACCTCCTTATCTCATCAGTGCATTGATTTAAGATGGGAAATAGAAAGAGGCAGGAGTTTCCAGCTTATAAAGAGGAACTGTGTGAAGTTTCTGCAGTCGCCCCGAAGGGTCGATAGGGGTTATCACCCTATTTCATTGAGTGTTGCATTATAGTGGTTTAACAAACAGCTTGGCTGAAGTTGAACACACCTGTGCAGACGATTAAGTGGGGGATTGTTAGCGGGGACTTTGGCACGTACTTGGGACAGGATTGTGGCATATCTACCCAGTGATCGGTTTTGCTGGTCAGCGCCAGACTATACCTCCCGCGCACCGAATCTAACCCTGCGCAGCCGGTTTTCGCGCCTAATTTTCGCGTGCTGTCATCGATTATATAGTCGCCCGCACGTCACTGCCAAATTTAATAACTGTGAGAATCAATTGAGATCTCGGGAGAGTGTGTTTTAGAATGCAGAGCATCTTGGTTCACTTATACTGGTACTGCTTGGATTTAATGGAAGGTGAAGTGGGAAGGTGGAAAAAGGGAATCAAACTTATTTCGCACTGCGCTTTCGTTTAATCGTTTAAACAAGAAAGAGAAAAAGAGAATAAATAACTGCCGCCTGGGTGTGCAGGCGGCAGTCACCGCTGTCTGAGAAAGTTACCCCGCACTTTGTCATTCCCTTCAGTGCAAAAGGCTCTAACACAAGTTTTAAAGTGAGTCGTTTGGGAGGCGTTTATTTATTCTGCTTGTGGTTTCCAAGCTACATATTTTAACCAACCACTAGTGTTATGGCGTTCTATGGCTCTCAGCGTTTTCATCCCTAGAATGTTTTAAAACCATAAGTTGGATCATTTCGACCCACACCTTGTTTTAAGGATAGAAAATGATTACATGCCAATGATTTCTTAAGAGGTCTCCATAAGTGACACTTAAGTATCCACGCCCGATTTGACACGACGACTTAACTCTAGTTGTACCGCAATCAATGAATTTATGGAGTGATAAACCCTATGTATAGCATCTATCCCAGTGTTTTCATCGGCACTCATTCCTGTAATTGATAACCATTTAAGAAAGTTAACATATCGAGGGTTTTAAAAATGGTCAGTGATCTCAAGTGTAATGCAATATACTGGAACGTCCTTCAAGGTGACTTAAAATTCGATGACTGTTTCTACTGGGCTGATATGGTATACTTTTTAGATCAATTAAGGGCGGCAAGAAATGGAATTGGGTTTCCGACGGCTTGCTAGTCGGATACAGTCAAGATGTAACAGAACCGGACTAAAGTGCGCTATGTCATTATTTATTGTTGTGCTATTGCCTTGATAACATGAGGTGGTGTTATGAGGTACAGCACACCCTGGGCACCATACTGAAGCTCATTGAAAACGTTAACCCGTGTGTGAGTAGATATAACGCTTCGTGCGGGCCACAGTGACGGCGACTATATCCATAATATGTATACAAATGGTATCCCCTTCATCAATGCACACGGGCGCGTTATTAAAGAGGTGCCCGCTCCAGCCCACAGTAAACACAGATGGTCCACATACAGCGTCGGTAAACATGAAACGAAACATCCCTATTCTATATTCAAGTTCTATATCAACAACCAATTCACAATACAATGTTGTGTTATAATACATACAAACATGTAGCAGGCCACTTTTTTTTTTTTTTTTTTTTTTCTTTTGTGGAGTTGTAATACTCCATTTATTTCACACTCCAATACATCTCATCTTACTTACAATCCAAAGAAAGACTGCAAATTACTGCTTTTTACTATTTTTTTCTGACGATTTGTGCCCTTTAATCTGTTTCACGCCCCAATAACTAAGACACGCTCTTTCATAGAATCACCATCTTCTTCAGAGTGTCATCTCCTGCTTTAATCTTTTCTACTTGGCGGGCACTTAATGTGTTCTGAATAGAATGTTTACATGACAGAGTCCGAACTTCAGTCCCATGTTTTATTCACACATTGTACTTTAAGTGTAAATATAGAGTTCACAGTTACTTATGTGTTTCTTTTTAGTTTAATAAATCGTATGGAGAGTTGTTACGGATCTTTTAAGATCCATGACAACTCTCCAGTATATTTTGCTGAGTGAAATACTGTAGTATTTCTAGTTGGACTAGCTTTGTGGAAGATATTTTGGATCTATTTTTAGGTGTTTTGTGGAATGAACAAATTCAAAACACAATCATTTCTGAAAGTGTTTTATACGGAAGAGGGTTCTTTGGGCATTTAGAAGACATTGAATATAAGTTGGAGTAGGATAGGACGAAGTAGATCATCGTCTTCGCGGGTAAACATTAAACATCAGGCAAGACAATGATTATCAACAAACATGACATCTATACTATACAGTGATGGTTGGCATACTCCGTTACAGTGACCACAACAGAGTAGAATAACCACCATCTGAACGCGGGGAGACAAGTGTTTAGAGACACCTTTAGAAGTCCAACACCCCTTCTTCCTAAGTTGGTAACACCACTATGGTACCTTCACATCATGCAGTGCTGACTCATTGTGCCGACTAGACTTTTAGCCTCGGTATGGTTACATTGATTTCGATGCAAAAACAAAATGGCGGCACTATGAAAAAAAAAACCCAAAACAACAACAACAACAACACACAGATCTGTGACATTTTCTGTGAGATCCATTTGACTTGATCTTACCAAACCAGTATGTCTCTAACCTACTGTAGGAGTTGTAGTCTATTTGGAGACGCTCTTTAACAAACCAACTTTTAATATTCAAAACCTCAACCCGCCCATTCTCCTTCCCAGGGCGAGATGCTCTAAGGGCTGCGCGGTGTGTTTGTGCCAACTAATTAAAATATCTACGTCAGGGGAGACTGACCGGCATTGATAGACTCGCAACATTATTTAAGTTTCTTGGTGGTTGTGGTGTACTTAAGGTCATGTTCTAGTTCCACAAAAATAGTCTGGAAAACAATTAACAGTTTTTGCCGTCTTGAGAAAAGTGTCTGGTTCATGCTTTACAATGTTACACTCGAATTTGATTGCGTTCTTTTATAAACTTGTATATAGTACGCGTTTTATCTATGTTGTGTTTCCTGAGTTCGATACAAGTAAGGACTATATGAATTTATGAAACCAAAAATTGGACCAGACTGTTTTCATTTACTTTATTTTAATTGATTTAGTTGCGGGAAGCATTTCGTTCCATACGGGCGATTGTCATGATTGGTTATTGAAATTAAACTGTTTGAATGTTATCAACAATGGATCATGTTTGTGTTATTATATTAGTAATGATAGTATCGCCAAAGCAAAATTAAGCAGGGTAACCAGTCACAATATACACTAAGGAATGTTGGCTGATAGACTGTTAATATTCTAAGAGTTGTTGTGCCAGTATTAAATGTGTATGCTTCAATACCCATATAAAGTTGGAACAATAGAGCTACAACTAGGCCTACTGAAATTGTATGGCATTCCAGTATACGTAAAACAATATTTCAAGTAAACGCGTATGTTTCACGGCTGGTGTCCTGTGTTTTGTTTAGCTCGCTCCGCTGAGTTTTATCTCGGACTCGGATGACAATCTACGATCTCTAGATATTATCGCCAGCAGGCTGCAACTGACGATAGGATACTCTGCGACGTCTGGAAATAGAAACAGCAACCATGGAACTATATAAAACGTCAAACTGCTGAGTGCAGTTATCAGTTCAGTATTGAACACAATACGTCACGGCAACAACGCTGCTCCCGGGGACTACCCGTAGCAGTAGGTCAGGATGTCGTCGGATAATGACCATTATTTGACACACCCCAAGCCATGGCATCGTCATTAGAAAAACAGGAACTCATTATTTCATTTGATTAAAAATTCATTATTGTCCGTAAAAAGAAAACCGTGTGGGGAGAAAACGAAAAGTTTATTTCAGAGTAAAAATGTATCATCTAGTAACAGTAAAATGTAGCCTATGTATGCTATAATACGTAGTAACCAATCCAACAGTAACCAATCCAACTATGAGACTTTGATAAAGTTTCGCTTTCTAAAGAGGTATCAATTATCCTTTATATATTAATATCTATGAGCTCAACCCACAGGCCACCACCCCACCCGGCTGTAAATGAATGACAGATTTTAAAACTCCATCTAATGACAATTTTGTACGAATTTTGTAGTAATTTTGTACTCGGAGATAGCAATGTTGCAGCGAATACGGAAGTTCATTAAAGAGACTTGTTTAGCCGAATCAGAGCAAGCGACGTGCTTCTCCGGTACTACCTGTACGAGTTAACTCGAGTCCGCTATTCCGGTCTGATCATTAAACACGTTAACTGTAACACCTGTCTTCATTTCCGTCACTTGTTTGAATTTAGAGTTACTGTCTGCCGTGAAGTTCACCTGCCCTGGCCATACAGTGGCTTACCCCGATCACAACCTCCCATTAGTATGCAGAGTTTGGGCGCGCCTGGATTGCTCCTCAAAGGTTGGGTTTCACTCTTGAGGAAATTGTCCGGGGACGAAACGTGATACTTCACGGCGGAGGAGGCGGGTGGGGAAGGGGGTGTGTTTGTGAGAGGTGCGGGTTTGCTTTTTGTTTTGCACAATATCCGCCGCTGACGGACGCACCATGATTATGAGGTGCTGGCTGATTGACCTTCCAGCCATTCCAATCCCCCCCCTCACAAACATGACTTTATTGAGAAAAACATCCCGAGACGGGGAGGCACACTCTTAATGAATACATCTATTTCATGTTCTGTTGCGTTCAACACAAAACCTAATTGATTAGTGTGGATTCTTTCCATACCAAAATCCCCATACTCAATTCCACGTTTTTCACTCGACTTCGATGGATTGGGTTCTTTACAATCTGGACATATTAGTTGGTACTCGGTCTTAAAATGGTTCTAAGTTGTCAGATTTCTGGCAAGAGCATTGTGAGATTATATATAGAACCGCTATATTCAAACCGTCAAATGTTATAACAAAGTAACCTAAGCTAAACCAATCAAAGTTTTAAAACAAAGCTGTTAACTTCTGAAAACAACTACTGTTTTTAATATCACACCATCCGCTAATAGCTTCGTGATGTGTGCGGAGATCTTCTTATTCCATTGATGTATACCACTTCAACGCGGTTATATTTCCGGGGCGTAATTGCTTTCGGTTTGTTTGTCCTTGTGAATCCAGAGCCTCCTCTGGTGATCATTTTGCTGGTTAATGAGCTGGATGTGAGTGCTCTACGCCTATATTGTTCGTTAAACATTAATAAACTGTGGATGTTATATAATTTCCAATAATGACATTAAACACTAAAGAAGACTCATTGACGTTCTAATGTAATCTTCATTAGACGTTAACGATGGACTCACTTAACAAGAAATATATGCGAGAGGGCAGTACAGACATTGAATGGAAATACAGTGCAGGGATACCACTCAACGGTAGTGGTAGAAACCTTGTCTGCTAGAAGAAGCTTCCGAAACATGCTACACTCCTTCTGACATAAACAAATCAAGAGGAAACAAAACACGATGTTTTTCTTAAAGTCAATACATGAAAAGGCATGACTGCTGGGCAAAAACGAGAACCCACCCTCAGACGCCCTGACATGTGAAGATATCGCTGCGACTGTTTTGCAATTAAACTACAAATAAAGGGAGAAAGATAAATTTCAAGAAGAAGGAAAACATAGAAGAAAGAACTCCAATGAGCCATGAAGATGACCGATGATTGTTACAAAATTCATTGTTTTTCTCGATAATATCATTTATGTTGTTTGTCTTCATTCTAATCATAAACGACAATTGCTTTTGGTGCAATTAAAGCAACATTTTAAATTCCTCAACGCCACTCATAATTAATCCACAAGATTTGACACCATTACTTTTTAGTAATTTAGAAATACATCTCATGCCCCAAGGCTAGTAATAAATGCTAGGATTTGAATGGACCTGTTGTGTACAGAATGACCTGACTTCCTCACTATTGCCTCCGATTATTCGGTTGCTATAGCTATCATCAAAACTAGATGGGCAGCCTCATCTCTCAGTTTCCTCTGTTTTGATCGCCACTTCCGTCAACGGTGTCCCGAACCTTTCTCTCCGATCACAACCCTGACATCCTAGCTCTTATAGGCTGCCATCCGGCTCGACTTGATAACATCGTCAATTAACCAAGCAAAGAAACTTCCCGACACCGTATAGCTTATCGTACAAATAGCGAGGACGGTTCAAATAACAACTTTATTTTCACTTTCTGCCTCTTCAATACGAAAGCAATAACCGCGTGTGTCACTCTGCCGCCACCATCCCGTCACCCAATAGGCAATAACAAATAATATTATATTAAAGGCATAGAAACATTCAACGCTCAATGCTTTAGGGCATCGACAGAAAGAGATAACACTGTTGACATGGAAAGTACTATGGCATTGAAAATGTGTACACACTGTACGAGCAAGGGGGTATACAACCCCCAAGGAAGAGGGTTGTATACCCCCTTGCTCGATCCTTCCTTGAAGTGTGATGTATTTCGGTAATAAACCTTGAAGGGTCGTTGAAAGAAGAGATCGTGGTTGAAAGAAAACGTGGGTCGTAGGTTTCGACAAGGGTGAGAGTATAGATACTGGAATGGCTCCTCTTGAAGGAAGCTTTACATTGTTTGATTACAGCAGCAACTTCAGTTACAGCAGCAGCAGCAACAGCAGCGACATCAACAGCAACAGCAGCAACAACAACAAAAACAGCAACAACAAACAAAAAACAAGAACGAAAGAAATACACACCAAATAATAACATAATAACAAGATCAAAACTACCTTGTCTTTTTCTCCTCAATCTATGGTATGGGTGTGTTGTCATGCTGATAGAGAGGGAGTGTGCATCCTGCGACCGGGATGGTTTTTTTATCGAATTATTCTAAACATAATCCCCAATAATCTTAAACTGACGGATTAAAAAAAAATAATCGAATGCAAATATTATAAATAATAGTAAAATAAAGAAATAAGCAACTAACCTCAAATAATTATCTGGACCAATACACAAAGTAAAATAAATAGTTCTTTAAACAGGAAGCGATTTTCATTATTTGTGGAGGGTTGTTTAGTTTTAGATTTCCAGGTTAACGTAAAAAAAAAAGGCTCACCTTTTTGTCGTATACCCTGTGTCAAAATCCATTTTCATTGCAGGATCAAGGAACCGACTAGTGTTATGTGTATTTACATATAAACCCCCTTCCACCAGGTAGTTTAAACTATCCCCGTCAACCCTACGAAATCGATACGACCCAGAGCTCCATGTTTGGTTGATGAACTTATTTCTATGGACGGTCAACACAATTGAAAAACATATATATTATTGATTCCCCGATGAGTTTTTACACATTAAAAACTTGTATATTGCGCTTAAAAACTAAACTTCTTTGTACCAGTTGAATCTTAACATTGTAGTTGGGTGGGCAAACTTTAATCTTGCGATTGACAAACTTTCACTTCTTAGTCAATCGATAAAATTCTCTCTCGATGTTGAAGACGAAAACCACCACTTCGTGTTGGTTGATAGGAATTTGTTGACATTTGGCAAACAGAGTGCAGTGATGTGATAATAATAAATCAAGTTGACAACTTCAGAAAGTAGCGTAGGAAGTTTATAGGACGATATTCAATGGCACTCAAATTGCTTCATCCTAGTCAGTTGCATTGCTGAATCCCGATTTAGTAACAAATGGAAAGGGGGCTGCAACAAACTGCTGACTTACCTAATGGCCTGTGATATAAACGCAACAAGTTATAATGCCTCACGCTTCAACCCTATCCAAGGCTTTGAGAAAGACCCCACGAGGGTCGAAAAGTGACGTCTTGGTCGCTTTTTGGCAAACATTGAACATAAATCAAATCACTGAGGCACCTCAAGCTTTTGGACGAAAAAACGTTGCAATCAGGCGTGGACAACCTCTTCAATCATTAAGAGAAACTGGGTTACACAATCAAAGATAACCCACAAAACTCCTTCAAAACACACGTCATCCTCTCAAATTGCAAGTCTTTAATTTTGCATAGCAACCCAATACATGAAGTTGTAGCCTATACACACCCCATACAAACCCAATTGCTCCTGAATTATCTCAAGTCAAATTTCCTAATTTCGGAAGGGACTATATTATTTTTTGTTTATCAACCCCCGACCTTTTAATAGACAGACTAGATTGACCAATCCGGCCAAATGCCAGTGGATCTATCGGGACTAACCGGAGTCCAAAATCAACATTTACTCGGCAAGGTTCATGCCCATAAGAACGGTTAGACTCCGTGCGATGTAATTTTCATTTAGGCCTTTTCCCTGGAGTAAAATGGATGGGATAAACACGCTAAGACTGTATTGTCCATCAAAGGGGGCCTCATCAGGTCTCACCTGTTCTCCAACTTGTAGCTGGTTGGCCCCATTACTTTGGTCTTTCTTTTCCCTTTATGCGATATATAAATCTATTTATTATTGTTACTATACATGATAATTTTGGATCAACTCAAACAAGAATTAAGTGTCTAATTCGTCGATTGTGGTAAAAAAAAAACGATAATTTTTTTTTATTTATCTTTCGTTTATATTCGTATCTTATTAATTAGTATTATTTACTTCTGGTATTCGATTATCCTCGAGTGTTAAGAAAACATTAGCAGTTGGAGTCTGGAAGTTTTCGTTGTCCACATTTGTTTCAATACAGAATTTAATAACAAAAAATAAGACAATACAAAACAAATACAACGGCTTATACCAAAATAAGGTTACTTCCAGCAAACTGGGCCACGTTTTTAGTATGAACTATACTCTTAGTATTACTCTTATTATTTATTTGACTAAGACAAACATTATTTCATGTGGACACATTGCAATATAGAAATGCTTTGGACCAGCGTGGGTTGAGCTTCACCCACCTATGACACTGTAAATATTGAACACATAACAACTCAAACTGTTTGTTGTAAACATTTCTATACAAACACAAATATAAACTAGGTTTAATAACTTCCAACAATTGTGATGCTTTTTGAGGGCTATATAACGGCTTAGGACAAACAAGGCATTGACGATCACACAATATTCATAATTGTTGATTGTGAATTATAATAATAAGTATCTTATTTCCTATAATATCTCCACTGGCTTACCTAATTTGCAAACTCATGCGCGTTACATGCCCAAGACAAACACCACAGACATAAATAGTGAAATATAAAACTAGAATGGTTGGCATGGCGACTGAACTGAAACGTAGAGCAAACAAACTTTCTCAGATTAACAAGGATTCCAAACAACACAACTGACATTATACTTTAAGCTTCTTAAACGAACCACGATGGCCATGGCAGGAATAGCATAATTCAAATGTTACACGTTTGTTAAACCAT
>JAUELU010000013.1:12826574-12841197 GCA_032357145.1 Evasterias troschelii
ATCAACATATGATTTGTCTTTTTTTGTTTTTCTGTGAAAGAAATAGGTTTAAAAAACATCCTGACAATCGTTTCTTAGTTCAGGCTTTATAAACGATTCTGGCTTTAGAAACGATTCTGGCTTTAGAAACGATTCGAGTTTGTGGTTAATAATTTGTGATCATTACGGAGACAGTCTTATATTTTACCCATCCAGAGTTAATTTGAACAAAATGAGAAAACTTCAGTGCATACAAAGTGATGATACACGTTGACTATTTGTTTCACATTTGAACTGGTTACAAACGATGTGAATAATATCGCTTGTCTTTTCCTTGGTAGCGAGTCTAGGAGATTAAGCCCGTGTGTATGGATTGAACGCTGCATTGATCAGTGACGTATTTTTTTGATGTCACGGTCTGCGTTACGCCATATTTAACCTTAACGTAACGTAGGTCGTTACCTTCTGCGTCACATTCTACGTTACATCATCAGACTTTTTCTAGTTTGATCATCCCTGAATGTGTCATGGATGGATGGTAAATTAGTACAGCATTAAACCAACTAAGTCTTTTAACCGTAACTTTTACATATGACTGCAAAATCGCTGCCTCATCCCATCATCCACACATTTTAAATAACTTGCCCACACTAAAGTCAAATCCCGTTGCTGATTCAATACTTCTTTTGCGTCAACCAGTTTTAATCAAACCCCAGGTAAACAAACGAATGCGACCCCATCGTTTAAGACAAGAAGGTATAGCCACACGCCCTGGTGACGAATCTCTCCTCGCATCGCTTAATGTTTCCCAAATAAATGTTCTCAAGTCTCTTTTAGTTTAGTCTTATTTAACGATCACACCACACGACAAGATCGTTTTGTGCTCCGGATCATTGTTGCCTCGCATTTAATCGATTCACTTTAGAGTACATACAAGAGCAGCTGGTGTGCCTCGAGAGGGTACGAACATTGCTTAGCTGTCAAGAGAGTGTGGAAAACATCGAGTTCTACCCCTTGAAATAAATGTGTTTTTTCCTTTCCGCTATTTTGTCGTGGAAAACGGAAATTCAACCGACTTCTTTTGCCGGAGGAACACAGAGTAGTCTCTACAAGCTATCGCCATCGGCTTGACCCTATGGGAAACTTCCTTAATGCGCCTGAACTTTCAACCCCACGCCGATGCTAATTCGCAAGGGGATTATGCCTTGCCGCTGGTGTCCACACCGATCGTGCAGATGGGACAGTCGAACTGTATGAATGGACAGAAGGAAAAGTGCGGAAGGTGACAGGGGATGAGCCAGCTGTGTGGAGATGTTGCATATCAGATGATCATAGCAGAGATTGGTGTGGTACTATGTTTAGACTAGATGTGCTGCGAGATTAAAGAGGGATGCGGTCAGATATGTGGGTTCACATTAGGTTAACGAGTAAGAAGCTATAGCGGATGGCAACAAGTAAATACAAATTAAAAAACATTTCAAGAGGTCAGATAGGATGCTATAGACGGTGGTACTTGAGTTTAGGGAAGGATGACTAGCATTGTGAGACGTGGAGGAGGTGAAATTATTTAAAACATAACTCATTGGGGAACTTGTTTGATCGAAATGTTGCAATCGACATTTTGTTCAACAGGCCGATGGACTAAATGTTACAACTTAAGCAATGTGGTAAAATTACTAAAATTATTGCTAAATTTTAATTATGTTAGATTAGGGTAGACAAAAAAACGAAAATCACCTAAATTCGACATATTTAAACATTTGCAAACACGATGATCGACATATTGAGACCACCGCAACCATATGTGGCTTCCACTGAGTACAGTTTCATTGTATACTGTTATCCTGATAAAAGTGATGAGCAGGATAATAATAAGCCTTTTGACCGACAGGATCGACATGCACTTATGATTGAGAGATAAAAACAAATATGTGAAAATTAACGTATACTTGTAGCTCATTTGCTGATCGACGTTCCTTGTAAAAACGGAACTAATGCCACTTTAATTTAGGAATGTGTCGACGAACAAAAATTGCACGTGATTTTATCGAACAAACTGATCGACATAGCACGTGCTACGAAGTTGAAGACGTCTATAAAAAATTGTAAAATTTTAGATTATTACTGTTGAAGGACAGTAAAAAAAAATATAAATAAATAAATTGCGTTTATACAAAAAGTAGTATAGGCCCTATTATTCGACATTTTGTACGACAAAATTACAAAATGGTTGTCTCGGAAATGCAAAACCACGCGCAGTATGAGGCAGGTTTATCGAAACGAGAAGTGGGGTCAAACTAAAAACATCACAAAATTCCCAAATACGCACACGAACGAACCGAACAGAAAACGGAAATAGAAAATAGTTTCCAAATATAAGCATTGCATGATCTCACAGACAATCTCATGGGAGCATTACTGTCTAAAAGAAGACATCTCCAACTCATCTCAAATGTTCATGTTCTTATTATACCATCCCCGTCAATAGTAATTGTCCAACCCAACCTGCTCCTTACATTTCAAAGTACACACAACAATAATAATAGCCAAGCACTACTCAAAATAAAGTGTAGGTTAACTCCTAGCTGTATCGAAGGACTCGATCACGCTATAAGAACAAACGAGATGAGATGCTAAACAAAAAACCGCACACACACTTGAGGGCATCGATTCCAACACACAAGACACACCTGACTGAAATAAACGTGAACTCAATCGCTTTCGAACGAAAGATTTTAATTATAGGAAATCCGGAGAAAGGCGATTCATTCAAAACGTTAAGCCGGCCCAGAAATGCTAGCATATTTTCAGACTTTAGAAAGGATAAGTCGATGTGATTAAGCATACTGGATGTCTCAACTTTTTATTCCGGTATAAAAATTTCATTCTAACCCCGTATCATTTGCACAAGCCTCTGTTGGGATACACCGTGATGCTCGATGCAGGAAGCCACTGCGAACGACTGGAGGTCACGTCTAGTTAAATCTACGGTAGATTAAACTTCAGGTCACAACCAGTGGCATTTTTAATTAACCATTTTGCTTTACCGTAGAGACACATGCAAAGATTTACGGAACAAACAGAGCATGGCGTTCCCAAGGCTTTTAAATATATAACAACTCGAGGGAAGGCCATTTGATTGTCTGGCTTACCCCACAACCACAACCACCCGTAGATACATCTTATTAGAGTTAATTAAAGGTACCATACACACTTGGCAGTTATTGAAAAGGGTGATTTTTTTAATCAGGACGCTGAATAATAACAACGACTGTTTTTATATATTATTGTCTAACACCTTCAGGAGAAGAGTTTCCAAGAAAAACGATGATGAGTTGAACAGAAATGTTTGTAGGAGAGTCTTACGGTGGTAGACTGTTTGATGTGAAGAGGGAGATTGTTCCATAGATGAGGTCTCTAGCAAACTGAGCCATTCACCATATTATTTGTTGTTAATAGTCAGAATGACAAGGATGTCTTTGTTTGTAGACTGTAGGTTTCTTGCAGGCAGTGAGCAGATCATTCAAGTAAATTGAACCAATTCCATGATGACGTAGATTATAATTTGAGGAGAATCTTAAAGATAATGTGAGAATGAACCGGAAGAAGCCAGTGTAGTGGTTGCATAGCTGGATTAATAACAGGTTGATGTTTTGTAATACCAGATGAGACGAGCTGCCGAGTTTTGTATAATTTGAAGTTTGCCGAGCAAGAAATAACTTTCCTTTGTTGAACAAAGGCACTATTCACTAAGAAAGGTCTCGATGGTGGTGTATTGAAAACGTGGGTGTTAGTCAAAAAGACCATTTCCAGCTGTAACTCACCACCAGACTACAACATACCTCCAAGCATAGGACAAAGCTGCAATTAAGTCAAAATGGTTGACCCTCCTCCATACTAATAACATATTAAATGCTATATTTACTTAGAATTCTGACATGGAATTTATTTCATAATACTTTTGATTGAACAAAACATTATCTGCAGGAAGTGACGTAACCAACTGTCATATGTTCATCAAACAAAAACAAATGACTAAACGAAACCAAGGCAAGGGAAAGACAAACACGAGAACCAATATGTCCGCCAAGTCAGGCAAACAAAAACACTTTGCAAATGAAACAGAACGAACGAACAAAATCTACCCCAAAGCTATTTGCAAATAGAGCAGAAATTAATAAATAAAACAAATAAGAAAATTACACCCTCCAACAAAAATGCTACCATATGATAAACTGAAAGTGATTGCAACAATGCTGCAAACAAGAGCAGATCTAGTCCTAAAGTAAAAGTAAACACAAGGGAATTTAACACAAGGGAAACACAAACAAACAAACTAACAGACATTCTGATAAACCACGAACAGAAACTACCAATTAGACTAGAATTCC
This sequence comes from Evasterias troschelii, assembly GCA_032357145.1. Lineage (NCBI taxonomy): Eukaryota > Metazoa > Echinodermata > Asteroidea > Forcipulatida > Asteriidae > Evasterias > Evasterias troschelii. The sequence continues at coordinate 12,830,945 of JAUELU010000013.1, forward strand.
ATAGTGAACCCCTACCGAACACCCAGTGCCTCATTGCTCTCAATGCAATGGTTTCAAATTCTCTTCCAACCGAAGTTTCAGAGATAAATATATAAACAGGCAGCAAGTTTGGGGTAGGGTGGTGGGATGGATCAAACTTTGAACAGGATATCACTGCCACGCAGTGGGAGCTGGTCGGAAGCCACTTCACCCACCAGTACCCTTCCATCGTATGTCTGCATATAATACGTCTCCCTCCTCTACCCTACAGGCCGGGATTGGGTTTGTTTGGATAGTCCCTGTAGTATTATTACATATCTTCAGGCTGCGTCACGATACACAATTTCAGCCTACGAGGACGGTTGATACGTCTGAAGGATTGCATGTATAGAGTGAGTGAGATACACGAGATTGGGCATCGAGATGGGGGTGGGGATCTTGCAAACTGCTCCTATTGGTTTCAAGTTTTTATGAAGACGTTGGATGTTTTGGACTTTGTATTGGAAACATGACACACGGTACGTGTTTTGTTGTCCTTGTTCTAATGATCGTAATTTTGCAGACTCTAAAACTGCAGTTTGAACTGGCCAAGCTTCCCCGGATATGCATAAAGCTAACGATTCATGCATAATACAACGCGAAAATGAAAATAAAAAGGACATTCGACCCACAAGACAAAAGCTGCAGTGATGATAATAGCGGTCAGTTTATCACAGAGCTGTGTATTGAGAGGTCACATGGTTGCTGGACGCTACCTTCGGTCCAAATGATAGCACGACCACAATGTGCAGTCTAGTCTGGCACGTAGTGTTCACATATGCAATTTTGTATTTTTGTTTTGTTTTGTTTTTACCAAACATGGCTTCTAAATCGCAAGTTGCTGCAACTCACAGCTCTGCTAAGTTAGACGTCATCTTATAAAACAGGGATAGCTTCTCTACATGTTATCAAACCTGTCGACTGAGCCGTATTTTCTCCATGCATTGTGGATGGTAGGTCGCGTTTAAGAGCTCTATGGTATGACCTACTTTCGCACAATATGCTATAAAGGCCATGGTTAATTTCCTACCAGACATCTTCAACGCTCCACAAAACCCGCTGAATGTGAAGGACTTAGTGACCGCCCCCGCTGCTATTGTGTAATTTTTGCAATAGAGTATAATCATAATGAATGGGTCTTTTGTGTCTGATGAACGCAACCAGTGGTGCGAAGAATTATGATACAAACAGTGCTGCAATACAATGAATGACGTCATAATGGTTATTCTCTTAGAGTAGCTTCAATAATACAGCAATGGAGAAATCCAGTACTCTAATGTAAAGAGTTTAAATTTATTTTCTTTAAAAAGATGTACAGTTATTACATAGCAACACGATAGCTAGACAAAACCCTTGCCATTATACTAGTCATTTAATCAAGGTATATTAGTTTTAACGTGGCAAAACGTAGTGAACAAACAGTCATAAACAAGGTATATATAATTAGATTTAACTATGCAAAACGTAGTGAAATTTTCACCTATACAAGGTATAATAATTTATACTTGCCAAACATAGCGAAATGCATCTAGTCATAAACAATGTATACCTAGATTTGCAAAACTTGGGTATAAACTAGTCACAAAAATGTATAATTTAGCTTTATCTTGGCAACATAAACTAATTGTTTGTTTGTACATAAACCTTGTTGTATTGCAAACAATCTACTCATTAAGGTAAGCAAGGGCACCATGTAATCAGGTTTTGAGTTTAAGAGGTTCCAAAAAGAACCGATGGTTGTCATAACTTGACGTCTCAACTATGTTTTAATCGTCTTCGAGATAAATTTGTTTCTGTACTCAGCAAATGTCTACATAGCCTTGGCCCATGTAGAAGCAAAACGTCAACATGGATGCTATCCGTCCGTTGAATCGCAGCACAATGCATTAAATGCAACACGCATTGTTGCAATTTTTCAACCATCGTCGATAGAAAAAAAAAATTACTTCTTGTTGAAGGCAATAACTCCCATCACAGAGAACGATTGACTGCTTTGCTGTGCCTTTATAATGAAACATAATTAGGGAAACGCGACCTAATACAGTCTTCCCTCAAACGAACTTAAAGCAAAATACCTCAGGATGACGTCTTCGCCTGAAGTTTAGAAATTCGAGATATCCATTTTAGTGATATCTTCAACTTGTCAATACAATTTTTAACAGCACAACCGTAAAAAGAAGAGAAAACTCTGTCTCTGCCTCAATGTGTGTTTTAGACACGCGTCAGTCCGCTGCCGTAGCTTGACGCTTCAGGTCGTGTGTAGCCGTACCAATCAGGACTATCAAATCATTCACTGTGGGAGTATGGGTAACAATGTAAAATGAGTCGGCTAAAATTGAATTTAATGTTCGTATGTAATGTGACCGTGTAGTTGATGTCAACCGGAATCACCGACGGCTGGTAATAAGATTATTGATTCGCAAGTGCCGTACAAAACAGAACCATATGTATGTTTTTATTGTAGTTAGTCAGTATTTTTTTTTTAAAATAATGTTCGTACGGCGGTTAAATTAAATGTTCGTACGGCGGTTAATTAACGTATGCGGCTAGGCGTTTTGAATAACGCACGCGGCGTCTGACTTCGTGACGAGATGCATTGGAACTCGAAGAGTAAACAAAGGGGAGGAAAATAAAGAACGAGAACGAAACAAACTCTTGACACACACTAAATGAGGCAGATCATCGTGATGATAAATCTGCTAATAGGCCTACTAGATATTTAAGGTTACTTTCGAACTTTCTTACAGCTGTGAGAATACTTTCCGTTTGTCCTGGAATAACATTGGACAAGTTGTTTATATTATTGTATTAATTTATTTAGTTACATATTATTGCCTTTATTTATCTATTTATTATTATTTCATTGGTTGCTTTAAAGAAAATTATTTATGTTTTTCTTTATTTAATCATTCTTTATTTTTATTTATGTGTTTATGAATTTATTTGTCGATTTATAATATTTATTCTTTTTAGTTTTCTTATTTTTTAAATTTATTTATTATTATTACGAACGGCTTTACGTCTTACGATACCCATTTCGAAAACTATAAGTCGAGAACCATAATCATGATAACCAACAGGGCCTCTTGAGGTTCATGCCATTATGTTTTTGCCTTCCATTCTTCAATTTATCCTGATTTCCCCAAAGTCCAAGCATGAGATTTTTGTATAAGTTAATATTAACAAAATTCGAGCTTGTATGAGGCGAAAAGTGAGCTTGCAATAAATCTTTCGTTATAATACGTTAAGTTGCTATGGCAATTACTGAGTTTTAAGATTCAGATACTGATACAAACAAAATCGATGGAAAGCTTCTCTACAAATAAAAACAAAAATACACTTTATTGGGGACATTTCATTGTCATCGTGTAAGTAAAGACAAATAATAGTTCGTGCTTTAGAATCCCTCCCATCCAGTTTTAATGAAAATTGTTTTTAGATATGGCGATCTTGCTTTGGCAATACCTTAATAACTCGTTTTAAAATGCTTCATTTTTAAGAAAACAAAATGCGGTTTCGTAAAACATTGATCAAGTTAAAGCGTTACATACAAAGTGTGGACCTGAAAACGACTTTGATTTGGGACTTGAAACACTGTGTGGACTTACACACGCCCAGTGTTAAATAATTAGTTTTTTCTTTTATTTAGTGTACAGAACAGACGATGGACTGTACACATAGTGTACGTAACACAGAGTGTCGTAACAGACTGTATATAACACAGAAGCTATGCAACACAGAGTGTATGTAACACATAGTCTATGTAACACAGAGTCTATGTAACACATAGTGTATGTAACACATATTGTATGTAACACACATTGTATGTAACACAAGTGTGTGTTACACAGACTGTGTGTAACACATAGTCTATGCAACATATTATAATGTAACACTGAGTGTATGTAACACATAGTGTATGTAAAACATAGTCTGTAACACAGAGTCTTTGTAACACAGAGTCTATGTAACACAGAGTCTATGTAACACAGAGTCTATGTAACACAGAGTCAATTTAACGCAGAGCTGCATGTGTGGACGTGTGTATGCTTAGTCCTCATTAACATGCCCGTAATAGTCTACATCAGGCTATTAATGTCATTCCTTTACATCTGGCCAAAAGGTTATTAATTTTGCTATAAGGAACGGACAATCGAAAGAGAGTAAAAAATAATTCAGTACTCGGTTGACATTCTTCAAAGCTTGAAAATCAGATGTAATGTCTATCGCAATCTTGCAAAAATAAACAACTTGAACTTGAAGCATGAATGGCTATCTTTATGCTGCGTGTATTGCATGGCAGCTAACGTCATCAATCAAGACGCCAGTTAATAACGAACACGCGATTCTCCATTCCGATCTTGCACCTAAACTACTGGTGAACTAGGGCGTCTTGGTGTTTATAAGAAGTGACTCCACCATTGCAAACACTTAAGACGAAAAGGTAGGGTCACACCTCATTGCGTGCCTCAAGGCTTCATACCAAAAATGTAAAGAAACTGTCCACAGAACCTCGACCTTCGTGTATGAACTCGATCTACAGTCAAAGTTATCTTAGATCCAGTCTGGATGACTTTAATGACGAGGTTTACTCTGAGAGTTCTTCTGAAATTTCAAAGTGGGATTAATGTGCGAAGTTTGACTGCATGTCGTGGACCCGACCATTTTAGAATAATCATGGAATGAACATAATCCGTGCATAAAGGCCTAAGGTAAGTTGGACTTGATTATAGTTGAGCCTTAAACCAGGCGTGATTTGGGGTTTGTGGTAGCTTGGTTGGATTATTAAACATAGCATTCTTTTCAAGTTAACAGCAGAAGCTTCGTTCCTGGATATCGTTCTAGTTGCGGGAATATTTTTAAGGAAAATGTCATGATGTGTCTTTCAAACTATATAGTTTTCTATGCATTTTAAACATATGTCTTCATTAAAACAGAAAGAAAAAAAGACAGATACTTGAATGCATGGTAGGCCTACTTGATAAATAAGTTCCGATATGAGCAAGTCTGCCAATCTGAAACACCCGTTTGTATTGGACTCTTTTTGTTAACGATTGAGCTAAAACCAAACAGCAAACCATAGAAAATGGCAGGAGGAATGCTAATGTCAACAATATTGTTGATGGCTACTTACATTTTTTGTTAAATTATTAACAACATTTACCTCTGACCCACACCCGTGTGAAACCATTAGGTTTAAATCTACCCGTGTCCTACTTGGCAAGCTAGAAGAAACGACGACAACACTGTTTCCAACTTTACCACTATGCAATCAATCAAGAGGTCGATTCTAACTGTTCCCCAAGGCCGATGTATGTCTCCGGAGGTACAAGAAGAATAGGCGAACGCAATCTAGAGTAACGCTCAGATATCGAAATTGGCCTCTAAAAAAAAAGGGGGGAACACAAAAACAAAAAAGACAGAGAGAGTAAAATTATCTTCGTCAATGATTTATGAAATCTTTGCCGCGAAACATTCTGACTGGAACAGTGACCTGGGTCTTGTAAACAGTTGCCAATGGCACCGTCAGTCAACGCACTAAGTACGGCGTTATGGATAGCTGTGATTCACTGCTGGAACAATTTCATGCAGTCGACGTAAGCTAAGATTTACAACATAGGAAAATTAACGTTTAATTCAGACTTTGTTACACGTAAAAACAATTTATAAAACATCAATAAAAGATTCCGTTTTGTTTAGTATCACCCTTCCATATGTACTCGTATATTTCCGAGGCCTTCTGGGAAAAAACGCACTAGACTTGGGTAAGATTCGAACCCAAGACCCCCGTATTCCAGCAGTTGTATTGCCAACTATAGTCCAGCAATCTAGACTTCCTGATATTGAAAGAGGTGTTCGGTAACACGATGTTGATGATAAGTGATAGTGAAATTAATCAACATTGTGAGTCTAAACATGATCTCGTTATGTAGCTACTATCTGTCTACTTTAAACACTTTCATGATGATGCACGGTATTTGTGTAGAATGTACAGTCTGTAAGCATGTTTAGATTCTAGCTGATATAATTATGTAATGTGCGCCTTATTTCACATGTAATTTGCACAATTGCAATGTCTAACTTTCGTAACAACAGAACCAAGATACGTAAGATTTTCGCAAAACAATGTTTTATGACTTAGCCCTGAAAAACTGTTCGCAGCAAAGGTTTACGTAATTGGCTGTGAAATATTAAAATGAAATGAACTGTTCTAATAATATACAACTTAACGTTTGTCTAGGGAGTGTATTTGACATTGACTTCTGTAGTTCAATATCCTTGATTCCACGACGTTTCTAATTTCACGGGGCTCTATGTTCACGGTCTTCTGTAAATATAATATTACGCGGCGCAATATGATACCGAATAATCTTTAAGTGCAGTTACCATGCAATTTGTAGATTGGTACTTATAAGACGATCCATTCTGTTGGAAGGGGGAATACCTTCTGTAAACTCTAACTAATTAAACAATCTATGGGAAGAATTAATTTGTGAGCTGTGTTGATTCAGCTAGGGAGTTCATCTACAGGTCAATGTCAACAGCCGGGGAGCACTGACCGTAAAATGACGCGGGCTACGGCAGGAGACGAAGACGTATGGTGCTTCGGTAGGGCTTTTGATTTAAGATTTGAAAGGATTGGAGTCTTGGGGCGGGGTTGGGTCGAAGGATGGGTGCGCAGCTTAGTTCTATAGGTTGAACATTCTGTGAGTAATTGCAATGTTTTGAAGGAAGTAGGTTCGAGATGATTTGTGTCGTTGTGAAGACGGATCGATTAATGAATAGGATTAGAGTATGAAAGACGGATCAGAAAAGGTTAATAAAGGATAACAAGCAGTTTTGTCACGTGATTGTGGGTGAGAGATGTGGTAGCTGTGAGGGATTACATTAATGTACAACAAGAGATGGTTAATCATGTTACGACAGACTTGATGCTTATGTAAATTAGCCCGTTGTAACAAGTTATTAGCTACCTGTAATAACGTAACCGCACACACTAAGCAACGAGGTCAATGTCTCACATTGTTACATCGATTGATGTCTGTCTCCGTCATTTATTGACAAGTCTCTAGATAATCCCGGGGCGTCATGTCTTTCCATTTTACGTGCGCATTATTTGGGTTATAAAGCTGTACTGTCTTGTTTCATTACCGGCAAACCGATTTAAATCGACAGCATAGCAGGGAGCCAATGTTGTACTTTCTGTATAAAAGTGAAAGCAGGTATTCAATAAGACGTCATTAGCTTGAACTGAATAATTATCTCTTAAAATCGTTACTTAATTCTAGTGCTTATAACAAATGTGAAAAGAAAGCAGAACTTTTCAACAACTCAGAAGGGCATTTACCTTTGAAAGAACTTGGTGGTTAGAAGAAAGTAATTAAATAAATATTTATAGACATCACTGAGTGGTGTACTTTTTGTGTGTACAATTTGTCAGGTTGCTTTTCTTGCAAGTGTCTTCTGTTGGGAAGTGCGTTGAAACACGCGCTTCTGCATTCTTAACAGGTATGTTTCATTAGACAGCGAAGACCGAAGTCTTAGAGGAAAACCCGTGTCTTGACAAGGGTCAGTTTAAGAACCAATGTTTAAGAGTTTAAGACTCTTGAGAACCAATGGTCTGGAATGAACTTCTTCGAAAGAACGGGAAGTGCACAGTCTACAGGCCTATACACGAGTTTCTTTTTAAAATTACCCAAATAAAAATATAAACGTTAGTTGTACTCTCTTTGATCAGAAAGTAAGATTTAAACAAAATTAGTAAGTCTGTCATTTGTTTATTTTTATAAAAACATCAATTTAGTCCTTTCAGTGAGTGATATTCACTTGGTTATTATCTTTTTTTTACCATTGTAGCAATATAATCAAAACAGTCGACGATGAAATTATTTAAGTTATTCTACGTTAAACTAATTGAAAGTGACAGTTTCATAAGTTTCGTCTACGCATTTGCAATTGAGGTTGTCACAAAGATAACAAACAGCGGTAACTCTCGTAACGTATACCATACTTTGGCTCTAATATCAACCTCTATCTCAATTGTTGGTGTTAAAAACCTACCCACCTGCTCGTCTTCACCAATTGAACGTCATGAAATATTTTTCTATACGCATTTCATAGCCGGGGGTATAGTATTAAATAACTTTGTGGATATTCCAGGAACAATTTTATTTCCCGTTTTTTTTTTCTCTTTTCTTTATTTCCCTTTTGAAACAATTCTGCAAAGTGGGTTTTCTCGACTACAGTGAAACCTCAAAAGCAATATTTTGTCTGACGGGAGTTGATTTCATTATATGTTTCATCCCCTTTGGTGGTGAAAATTAACACACATGCCTTAGCTCTGTAAAAAGCTGAACAAACAGAATATTCCTTGTGTGGAAAGCCGCAGTATGCAGCTATCGTGTACGCCTAGGCTTAGTGTAGATTTGGCGTCTTGCTGTTTGCTGCTTCAGCCGAGAGCAATGCAGTGATTTGTGGATAAATCAGAACAATTTAATAACCCGTGTCTTGGTCCCCTTCTTTAAATGCATACACCAGAGGAAAACCTGGTAGTTCTTGATATAATTGTATTAGCCAAGACGGCTTTTAAAGTTCAGAATTACATGAGTTTGATGTCTGGCATAGCTTTGATTGGTGTAACAAAATGTTCAACGTAAACACTTGAATAAAAGAAATTGAAAAAAATCTTGTGGTTTATTACTTGATGATTTCAACAACCAAAAATATTAATAATAACAATCTGACAATTCGACTCTACAGCAGAGCACAATTTAGGGTAAGGCGCAGTTGATTAATTCGTAACATTTTTTTTTTGCTGGGAAATATATAAAGTATTTTCATTTTTTTGTACCATAAGCATTTAGTCGAATTAGGAATAAAATAATGTGTGTGTGTGTGTGCGGCACCAAAATGTAGCCCAGGAAACACAATGTAGGCCGGGAGGCACGGGAGCCCCAACACGGTAGCCTGGGCTACATAGGTACAGGGTTTAGGGTAGTCTGATTTCGGGCTAGGTAAAGAGATTTGGACCCAAGGCTACATTTAGCCACATGGTCTAGGCTACATTTAAGCTCGGCTACATTTGCGTCCGCATAACATTTTGGTTCCGGGCTACGTGCATCACCCCTCCTAGATTGGCTGCCAGACATTCCAGACTGGAATGATTGACACTTGTATTTGCTGTCAATCAACATAAAGCTTCCAGCCAAATAATTGAGTTGTATGACATTTATTTCATAACCCGCTGACGTAAGAAACGCTGCTCAAAGACGTAACCATTGTGCGCGAAACACTTCTTGAGAAAACACCGCGAAATTGTTCGAAATAGCACGAACATAAAAGGACGTGATCGTCTTTAAGATATGGTTGTTATTCCATTCCAACATATTATTTCTGGTTTTGATAACGGACGTGAAGATATCGACACGCCAGCGGTTATTTACGTTACAGAGTGATTCAAGAATAAACACGAGCAATTGTTGAGCCATGCTATTTTGGTGTAATTCAATAATATATACTACAATAAAAGGTGGTTTTTGTTTCTGTCGCGTACAGCATAGAGACTGAATTACGATACTTTCATTACTTTGTGTTGAATGTATACACCATGAACAAAAAGTATTCGATAAATATAAACATGAATGTTTTGATTGCTTCTTGTAAAAATACTGTTGGTGTCCCCAAGACCTGTCAAACCCTCAGATGCTGAAATTTCAAAAGCGTTCAAATTACAGACAGTATTTGTATTTTATAACCAAAATGGCTGTATACGTTTAAAACTACAACATCTGTATCAGCTAACTTATAAGGTCTGTATACGTTTAGTAATCATCTCTTAAAATTAATGGCAATAAAAACATATTGTTTAGAAGCCTACAGCAGCTTTCAACAATATAAAGCATTTTGAGAAACATTTCACTTCGAGATTTTGTGGTAATGTAAAAATATAAATTCTTATGCCCCCAAATTTGAATCTGAGAAACTTTTCTGTCAAATACGCTTCTCAGATTGCGTATTCCTGTTATTAGGGATTATTCTTCCCGCCTGAACATAAATGATTCGCTCCGGATTTTCGGTGATATCTCAAAAACGCTACAACCTTATGAAATGAAGTTTTCACAGGTTAGTTCCATATTGTATAGACCATGTTACCTTTGTTTACAAAGTGGTGACCTTGTACATTCTAAAGCGTTTCCTGGAGGGCAAGTTACTACACAGGCTATATGGGAAAATTT
>JAUELU010000013.1:12842846-12860196 GCA_032357145.1 Evasterias troschelii
TTGTCACAGAGCAAAGAAATTAAATTGTCCTTTTAGCGACAGAAAAAAATTACTCATATTTCCTGTTTTAGCCATCGTGCAAAATCGCGGCCCACTGAAATATTACCATAGAACCCCATTTGATATAAAGTGACACGAACTGACAAACTGTGATGTGGCTTTTATGAAACTGTTTAAGGTATTATGTGGTAGTGCTGGTGATAGCCCAATAACATTAGCATGTATGCACAATTACCTTGCTAAACACAGAAGGAAAACAAATCATGCACATTTATTTTAGCAAGAAACAAGTACCATGTAATGTACAATACTTATGACCATTTCTGCTGTCAACTGTTACTATACTTGCTTTGCGAATAAATTTGTGAAGCAAGATGTACGTACTTACGTAATAAAATTGTACCCTGGATGTTAAGAATGACGTCACAAAAGAGAACAACTTATGTGATTTTTACACAACATGTGTTGTTATGCATTAATAATAATCACACACACAATATAAAACTGTCAATAATAATATTACAATAACGAAACATATAAAATAAATAACTGCTGAATTAAACTCAACTCTTAGTTTATACAATCCCTTGGTCTCTGATGGACCTGTTTGCAAACGATGGGCGAACCATGTCATGTACTGATGTAAATCCTTTGTCAATTTGTTCGAACACTTTGCTTGACTTTCTCAGTCACTATTGTTCTCATTTTGCAGCAAATTTGTAAAATAATTATAATAACAATGATAAACGATATCATGTTGTGTTTACACCAGTAACATATTGTTTTCTGCCAATCATTCACAGCTTCCATGATGCACAGGTATTATACAATAATAAGTTTGACCATCGAGCAATTACGCCACTAAAGGTCAACAATATAGCAGAGAAACAGTCATTGGTAGATATTTACCAATTGGGTTCATAAGTTTAATATAACAATAGTGTCTTTATGACTGACAGATGGCAACCTGCCCTTGCTTTACACTGTATGAGTTTCTCTGTGTGCGCCATTTCGTACGTGGATGCCATGTTTCCCCAAAGTGTTCCAATGCACGCGAGACTTGTTCAAACTTTTGAAGGAAACTACGCATGTATGTTTGAAAGAACAGTTTATAAATTGTTCTTTTCATTTAATTAATTAATTATTTTAGTTGACATTTATCTTGTATTGTTTTTATTTCATCACCATCTATTCCTTAAGCTCAGAGATCAACGGATTACCGATCAATGGTGACATCGTAACAATCTGTTCCCCATGCCTCTTTACCTTGACTGTCCCCCAGTGAGTTGTAAACTAGTTAGCTTTTTCCACCCTTCGGTGATGTCTTCACATCCCTTCCTCCGTGCCTCTTTTTTTTATCCGACATAAATTGCTTGTCTTACCTTATTTCGATCAGTACTTGACCTCACTGGTTGACCCCAAGATAGCTTTGATGAGCTGCATATCAGATTGGCAAAAAAGTAGAAACATTGGTGAAATTTAACTGAATTCAACTTGATGCAGTGTCAGCTCAAGAGCACATTGTATCAAGTAAATCAAACACATTGGAATCCTTTACAAAGTTGTTTCTAAATTTCTTTACAGTTGATTTGTGCTCGTGAAGTTCTGGTTTGTACATAAATTGGCCTGAGTCGATCAGCCGTGTGCTAAATTGCTAGTTCGTCTACGATGTAACGGTCTGATCCACAGTAAGAAATATCAGATTGATTTTTTGTTTGTGTCTGTACATTGCATATTCCAAGTCGCATTTGGGGTGGGTGGGGAACTATTTCGTTGAATTGCTCCCCGCTATGCATCACGCAATACTTAACTATAACCCCACGAGATACACGTGTCTCAAATGACAGTTATGAGACTTGGCATAGATGGGCTATACTGTAAGATGAAACGACTTCCAAATGTCACAAGAGATTTGTCAACATGCTAAGATGCCTTAGTCGTTACAGGCAGATATACAGACAGACGAAAACTCTCAGTATTGTTGTCTAGTCACATCTTCGTCCATCCTGTTTGGTCATGCTGCAAGCAGACAACAAACTTTTGAAGTCCCCGGGTTTAGTTTTAGGTCAACCATTGTCCTTGGTTCTTTTTGTATAAGTTAAAAGGTAGTTGTTCGTACTCCTTCAAATGCCCTAGTTACTTTCAGGTAGGGATTTTACTCTTCAAACTCCTGGCTTTCAGAATTTTAATAGTTCATGGTTTGTAGGTCGTCTGTTGTTCAGAAATACACATTCTTAAATTAAAGTTGTATGCGATTGGAAATATGGATTATGTCTTTGTTTGGCCGTGGATGGTTTGGGCATGCAGGCAGCTAGATTTTCGTTTTTGGTTACGTCCTTTGTAACTGTATTTCAAAGCCCTTAATGCTTTTTGAACAAATTGTGTTGTGGACCCAAGTCGAGTGATTTTCAAGTAGTTATTTATGTATGCATGTGGAGGTTTAGGTACGGAGTTTTAGGAAGACCACACCACTTGTCCACATAACAAGATAACATTTATCTCAAAAGTTGACTAATTTTACGGAATACCTGACGTCACCAAGACACCTCAGAAGTCTTCTTGTTGACATGAATGTTTTACAAGTCGTCGTCTTAAGTTCATATTTTGTTTTTGCCGAGTACATTATCACGGCAAGTTGGCATCTTCACAGTGAGTCGACTTGGTGAGATTTTAGCCCAAAAAGTGTTTGTCACTCCTGAAGCTCCTTAGTTAACATCTCTCCGACTGGCAGATTTACCTCCAGCATTGTGTATTTTCTAGTTTACTTCGTTCAGTCATCAAAGTACACGTATTTGAACCGTTTACTCGGGTAGTGGAAGGCCTCGTTTTGCACGTAGGATCAATTTCAGGTTTATAGTTTTTTTGAGGCTAGTGCCTGTACCCATCGGCTTGCTTCTCCGATAAGCGAAAACTCACGGTAATTCGTGTAATTTTCTGGGGCTATAAACATGCTTTTATAGCACCCTCAGGTGTTTACGCTGAACCCTTCCAAGCGTTGTTTAAGCCCGTGTGTTGTTCCAAGAATCGCTACGAGTTATTGTCATGTTTAAAGGGTGTGTACAACATTGGTGAGATTCAAAATAAAATGTTCACAGATTTGCACACAACTAACATGGTATGGTCATGGTGGAAAACTTCCTTCGAAGTAGTTTTGCTTGAAATGCCGTAGTTTTTAGGAAATGAGTAAACATGTAGTCTTTATCATGCAGGATAACTTACGATTCGATGGTTGAAAAAAATAATGTTTAAACATTATAATGGTTTTTTTCACTGTTTTCTCATGACTCCAAAGACCGATTGAAGTTAAACTTCCACAGGTTTGTTATTCATGTATATGTTGGGTCACATCAAGTACCAATGTTGTACACACTCTAACGATGTTATAATTTCGCTTTTTTGATTGAAGTCTAGCCATATTTTCCAATAATGATCATCTACAGGTGATATTAAACCACATTCTTTGTGGTTTGAGGTCAGTTATAGCCACAGGAGTCTTGACTGGTCATTTATTGATTTGAGGAGAAAGTTAAGAGTCCATAATTACAACTGAGTTTACCGTTTTATTTGCACGTGTAAAGACCAATCACTTACGTTTGTTTGCGAACCATCTCTGCATGGGTTTTTTAACATGTATTTTTCTTGGTAAAAATTTGGCAGTCTCTCGACCTGGGAGTCAACTTGATTGATTATCGATTTGAGCTTGGCCGAACGGTTCAAGCCACCTGTGCTGTAGTTGAAATTGCTGAAATAAGACACCGTTCTTATTTGTTTTTTTCTTGGGGAGGAGGTTGGCAGATGTACTGACCGGAGGCCTGACGTAGACCCGTTATTATAACCACTCTGGGCCGTCAACTTTTACCCAAACAGATTGTGTTTATTTATGCAGTATGAGAAAGGTCTTTCATTATGTGGTGGGAGGTAGTGCTGAAATCTCGAAATGATTTCATTGTGGGCTACTAACAACAATATACACACACGATACCACATGCCCATGTTTAAAGCACATTCATTGGTCATTGTCAAAGACTAGTATCCACACTTGATGTGACCCAACATAATATACATGAAATAACAAGCATGAGAAAGTTTAAGCTCAATTGGTCATTGTAACCAGATAACAGTGAGAAGAGACCTCAAGATTTTTCACTCGTATTAGAACTGGTGCTTCATCTTATTTACTCTCATCTTAGACGACATCATCCAATGTACATCCTAATGTACAATGCTCGTGTCTGGGCATTAGAATAAAGACAGGACGTTGAGGGCGTTCACAGTGACGTGACCTTATACTGTTGTCTATAGGGTAGTTGGACTGATCAAGATTACATTGGCGTCTTTGTCTAAGGTTGAACGTCAAACCTTTGACTCATTTCTGGTGTTACTTAACGCAAGATCTTGGAGGACCGTTCCAGCCCTTCAAGTCTTTGATGATGTTGCAACCGTTGTGCTCGCAATGCATATCTTGAGCTCCTTATCTTTGATACGCATAGTCATTCCTCTTTAGAAATCTCAGCACAAGGCAGAACAACTCCTTAATTACCTCGAAGTAAAGATTCTACCCTTCTAAAAACAGTTCTCGATAGAAGGAGAAGCTAGTGCATAAACAACGATCCACAAATCCCCTTTTTAGGAACTGAAGTCGACCTTGAAAATAACATTGACGCATGTTATCAAGATTTTGAGATTATGTGATCGTGATGGTGATCGTGTACGAGCACAATAGATTCGAAACAAGGTTGTTCATTGTATGCCTTTCAATTGACGCATCTGAGTGAATCATTTCTCACAACAGGAAAACTTGAGTATATCTATTTTTGCACTTTGTATAGCCTCGGTTTTGAACAAATGTAGTTTCTCTACAGAAAATGTCTATAAATGGAAATAACTAAAATGTTATCTCAAAGTAATTTAAAAGACCCAGCTTCGTTTGCATAACCAATATGGAGATATCGAGACTTTGTGCAACTTTATATGACTTTCAATTTGCGTAGTAAATTGACAAAAATATGATGGTGAAGAAATGAGTGTATCTTGTTGAAAATGTCCTTTTTGGTTTGGTTGCTATTGTTCACCTTTACTCGAAATATGTCATGTACATAAACCTATAACATAAACGTCGGTGCCATAGATGTCTCAGTATCGAATTCAATTAACATAAATGATGCAGAAACTAATTATATCAAACAGGTATTAGACTAATCACTCATTCTGCCTCGGTTTGATAACTGACATCGTTCAAAGTGGATGACAAGCAAGAAAAGATTGAACCATAATATCCAGTGGCCGTTTTAAAGTCACAAACATTATCCATACTGTCTACAAAGTCGACTGCAATGCTCTCTACGATCAATTGGTAATATATTTTCCAACATATTTTCCAAACGTTTGATTTCATTTCTCTATAAACTTTGTTTTGACAGACGAGTTAACGATAACTGACTAATTTCAAGGCCACTACGGATGCTGGTGCGCGTTATTAGTGCTCGTTAGTATTACATCAGCCATCTTATACCTGCCTCCAATTACTCGCCTCAACAGTTGTGCATCAACACCATTATCGTTATGAGAACATAAATATTGCAGACTCGAGGCCGGTAATCGGGCTTACCGTATTAGCAACAGTTATACCCATTTTAAACAGTGGCTTAAATTATTTGAAGAATTTTGATGTATTATGCAATTCTGGTTATTTGTAGCGATCCGGATCAACCCTTGACGTGTATTCGAGAAATGAATTTGTCAAAGCATAGGAATTAACAACCGTACAAAAAAATATTAAAATAATTAAATATATATAAAAAATAACATCCATTATACAACAGACTCGTTAGATAACGAGGTACAATGTAAGAAGGGAAACGGCTATAGACCATGTTAGTCTTACCTATAACACAACGTTCACAAAAGAGCCACAAAGCCTAAATTTTTCTGCAGGCACAAATTGTACACAGCTCAATATATGAAAACATAATAATTGATATGTTATGTTAATTTTAAGGTACAGTTTTATGATATTTTGATATGAAAAAAATGGGCAGTAGATATTGTTAGAATTGTCTACAATATTTAGTAATAATACACAGTTTCCCATAATGTAGTATCTTTTCAGCTAGAAAATGCATATGGTCACTCTGTGTTTTACAAACAATTGACATTGTTTATACATCGCTATTGTGATCAACTCTTTATTGTGGCATGTGTTGTGCACGCAATGCACAGGCCTATATTTAGCTCAATCCTTGATAAGCTATTATAGTAACTCCTCTTTGGAAGTCTCAACACAAGGCAAAACAGTTCCCGATAGAAGGGTTTTAATAGTACAGAAACCCCCAAAATGTGATCAGTTTGGGACGAGAATAGTCAAACATTATCTCAGTCTACTCTGATTTCTTTTTTGCTGCTAAATGTGGACAACTGAAGGTTAGAATGAAGGTTAAATAGAAATGAATTAAAATGTTTCCAGTATGAAACCAAATAATGAAACCTTACACTGTAATACGTGATTAGAGAAGGAAAACAAAGTTCGGTTTTAGAAGCGTGTGGAAACCTTACCCACTTAATCAGATTGGGACTGAAACCCAATCCACACGCGAGGCTCCTGTCCGAGACGGGATGCGAACCGGGCTCCACGGAGTTGGAATGTGGGGCAATATATACCACTATAGAAATGAACATTTACTTGGAGATACCCCTCCCCTAATGTAGTCTCTGTTCACGTTATTTTAAGCACATTCAGTTTCAGAGTCAAACATCACCATTTTAATAATTATTTGACCATTAAAATGAAAAAAATATGACTTACTAGTGTTAGCTGCGATCCTCCGAAGTGTCCGTAAGAAAATCGTAACAAACGGTCAGTCCAACTCCGTCCCTGTTCACACGGTGTATAGTAATCTCCAAGGCAGTTTGCTTCACTCCTCGTAGCCCGGAATAGCAGAAAACCAGCCTCGTTGTACTCTCGCTAATTTATAAAAGGGAAAGAGTAGATGGACTCTGATTGGTGGCGGTAGTCATACGTCACAGTGAAGATGGAGAGATTCATCTCCAATTGCAACATCAATTACTTGGAAAATTGTTCACGGATGGATGATACTCTAAAGCAAACCCCGACGAATCAACCAAAGCAGGCCTGAGCGTTTTTAACCATGGCTCAGTTAACAAGCATTATATAGGCACGTGTGCCCTATTGTAATATACTTTATGCAAACAACTCAAGAACTCAGCATCCATTGTTTGTTCCCGAAGGTAATGAGTATGAAGCAAACAAGACAAATTATAATAATTACATAAGCAAATTCTAATATGAAGATTAATAATTAAAGAAAATTACAGTTTAACGAAATAAATTTTAAATAACACAAATTTAACGGTGTCTTCTCAGTTAGGCCGACCTGAAATATTCATTTTAAAAGAGGATCATTCAACCAGGAACTGAGAGGCTGAACTAACGATCTGTTTAGCCCTTTTAGTTATATAATATTGAAGGCAGGTTAAATGACAAAGATGTCGATTTTCTTTCTAGTTTTAGTTTACAAAATATGTTCTTTAAAACAAGAAACCCAAAGTAGAGTCTCCTGACAGTTCCAAAGAGGGGACTCTGGAGTGCCATGGCTGGAGGTCGAGTATCAAACTGAAAGTTCCTGTTTAACAGTTGGATATTAAGTTCTATGAAGGGACGTCCGATTCCATAGTGGAAGTTACAGTTACAGCGGTTGTTTCAGTAACATAGTATGAGTTTCAGTTCAACGTGGAAGGTTCAGTTCCATAGTGTGAATTTTTGTTCCACAGTGGAAGGTCCAGCTCTATAGTGTGAGTTTCAGTTCCACAGTGGAAGGTCCAGTTCCATAGTGTGAGTTTCAGTTCCACAGTGGAAGGTCCAGTCCCATACTGGGAGCTCCAGCTCCATATAGTGGAAGGTCCAGTTCCATAGTGGGAGTTTCAGTTCCACAGTGTGAGATTCAGTTCCACAGTTGGAGGTTCAGTTCCTTAGTGGGAGAATCAGTTCCACAGTGGGGGTTCCAGTTCCAAAGTTGGATATTCAGTTCCACAGTTGGAATTCCAGTTCTCCAGTGGAAGGTCCAGTTCCATAGTGGAAGTTTCAGTTCCACAGTGAGAGTTTCAGCTCCATATTGGGAGTTACAGTACCACAGTGTGAGTTCCAGTTCCACTGTGGGAGTTACAGATTTTCAGTATTGGAGAAAACTTTGTCCTTGAACTTTTCAACCGAATTCCATGAAGAGAGGGAGAGATGCTTCTCTGAACCTGTACGGTTTATTGTAAATTATTGGTTACACGCCCGAGTCACTGCGAAGAACTGTTCGACAATTCCTTCAGATGTGTCAATGACAACACTTAATCATGCAGAACAAGACAGTGCATGATTATAGAAAATAGTTCATGATTGAATAACATCTCTTCCTTATCTCTTTGTGTTTAAAGTCACAACCAGCGCAGTTGAATGCTTGTGGAGGTTTCGTTCATAAAAGGAAGTAACGATCTAATAAGAATAACACATTTGTTTAGATGCTGAAAACACCCTTGGATCAGTCCGAGATGTAAAAATGTAAAATGAGGATGTGTAACAATAATAAACCTTCGCAACCTGCTCTTAGTGAAATAAGATGGATACCAAGGGACAAACACAATTGTAAAGGTTTTGTTAGCAGGTTTTATTGATAAGAACAATAAGGCCGAAAACTAGGCCAATTTTTGTGTCTTCATAAACATCATGAGGATGAAAAAAAAGGTAAATAATTTATGTAAATAAACGGGTTGAAAATACCACTTACTAAAAGGTAAATTGCCTATGCTTTGTCGAATTCATAAATCATTGTTTACCTAATTCCTGTTTTTCCCCTGTGCTTTTTACGACGTAACTCAGACATCGGATTGATATATATATATGCATACATGAGTATGATGCCTTTTAGCGGCTGAGCAGGGCGTCAAGCTGTCTTATAGATGAATGATTATTAGGTCTAAATTGCCTCTGCTTGTTAATTAATCTCCCGGGGCGTATGGCTTTTAGTCCATACTACTCATAAAAAGAGAAAACTGTACATTCTTGTTTGTTGAAGAGTAATTTATAGTTTTAATAAACGTACCATCACGACCAACCTATAAAAAATCATTTCTTCTCGATGCTCCCTTCAATAAAACGTCTGTTTAAAAGTGATGTATGACTATTATGACTATTTAATATTGTTATATTATATATTTTTATTTCCGGAAATACTTTTTGGGAAGATTGGGACTGGTGAACAGAAATGTATACAGTATGGATGTTCTTCCTCGATGATCATCAATTTGTATTAAAATGTTTAAAAGTGCTCGATGATATTACACAAAGAGTTGTACTCATTAAAGTGAAATCTTTGAGGAAACTGAAATGAACTGTTGTCTGGCGGCAACTTTCCGTGGTATAAGATTTTGTTGCCCCCCTCTTGCCTGTAGCTCATCCTCCAGCAAGCCTTTTCACGGTCTTGAAGTTGAGAGAGCTACGGGTGGAGGAGACACGTTTTGCCCACAGCCAGGCTTGGTCTATAGTGCAACCCTCAAAGAGATAATTATCAACGGGCATTTCCATTATTTAATTTAAAGAGATATTCTACCGCTGGGTTTGAGAAGTCAAGAGTAAATTTAATGTGGTCTTCTGGAAATCGAGAAATAAATTTATACAGCGGAGGACGCTGGGAGAATTTGAAACGAAGGAAGAAAAATCTGCACGGAGAGAACTTGAAGCTTAGCTTGGTGGATGAAGTATAGTAAAAGTGATAAACTTGAGCAAGTTTGATCTTCTTGAAGGAATCGATGGTTCTGTAATCTAACACCATGCCTATTCTGTACAGGCTTTGTGTGTATTGTTTTGTTGTTTATGGGATATTAATTATGTTTAAATTTTACTTGAGACGGTTTTCCCCCTATCTTCTGTATCCAGTATGGGGCGAGTCCCGGTCTATATAAGGTGATTGATTGCCAACTTTTCACTTCCAAACAGACCATGTACAACCTTCACGGCTGTATTTGTGATGCTCTGTGACACAATCATTTATTCTAAAATGTGCACTTTAGTCTGGCATCTTCATTAAATTCAAATATATATTGACAATGACAATGAAAAACACCACAAGCCCACTCACGATTGACGATCAAGTGCAAACCTAATAGAAATCAACTTCACTCATTTTTGTCTATCATTTTGTTTTTAAAGTCACTCCTACACAGCTACACAGATATGTATTCGACCGTGTGAATCGTTTCTAATCTGTCTGTGAAAGATTTAAATTGCCTCATCTCCCCAGTACCTGCAGCAACTTGTCACACCATACAATCCGGTGCGCCAATTACGGTCAAGTAATGCCCACTTGCTTGTGGTTCCATCTGCCAGGATGAAAGCTTATGGAAATAGAAGTTTTTCAGTTGCAGCACCCCACCTATGGAACAATTTGCCAATGACTCTAAGAACACAACCTGACATTGCTTCTTTTTGATCACGTCTCAAAACTTATCTTTTCAATCAGGCATATAATTAACTCTCCCGAGGTCTCAGCGCAGTGAATAGTTTTCTAGATACCAGCGCTATACAAATCTTATTATTATTATTATTATTATTATTTTTGTGTCACAATTATTTAAGGTGCAAGCATGAGGAATCAGCATTTCTCCTAAACCACATTGCAGTTTGTAGCTTTGAGGCTGTTGTGGCGGCGCAATGACTAAACTCGGTTAACTATTATAATTCGGAACCGTACGGCATTTCATTTCGCTCTTAAACAATCGAATGTCCTTTTCTCGATATGATTGAACCACTTCCGTCAGCCATCCCAAACACCAAAAGGTATTCCACTATAGACCGCGTCAGTATGAAAAACCAGAATATCACTTTTATTTGAGAACTGGATATCATTGATTTAGCACATGATAATGGAGCTCTGCTTTCAAAGTATGTGCTGCGAGCCAAGCTCAAGGGAGTAGATTGGCAATGTATTAATGTGTTGCCAACGATATCAACAAATGAAACTAGCTTCGATATTTACCTTAGAGAGTGGGGAGAGAGACGGGGGCGTGGGTGAGAGGTGTGGCGTGCAGGGACAGAGAACAGAGACACTATAGTAACATTCTTCTCCATTGGCTGATCCTTGTGCTATTTGAACACCTGTTATAGACCCATTTTGATTTCAGTAAGGAACTTATGAATTCAGACTACAGGTGTATTTAATGGAGACCAACAGAATGTGTCAAGTGACTGATCTGGACAAGGCAACACTATTTGACCGTAGGGGCCACCACAGCTTACGGTTGTGCAAGTGTCTGAATGCACAGATAGGGTTATCATCACGGATACCGTGGATGTAAAAACAAAGGCATTATCTTCGTGTAAATAAAGTTTGGCAATTAGCTTTAGACAATGATGTAAAAGTTGACGAAAACCAGTTTATTTCGGTTATTTTTAATCTCAGGGACTATACATTTCAACAAGGGGCGTGGGAATTCGGTTGTTCATGGCATTAACAGGATAGGACCCTTTCCTGTTTGTTGTCACTACCCTGCTTTGAACTTTATACTACTCCAATTCAAAGATTTCCATATGTACCTCTTTCTTGTTACACATCTTAAATGTTCGGTCCCATTGACCCAAATGTGAAGCTCGTGTGTAGCGCGTGATCTTGATACTCTGCTCCGTCGTCTCCATTTATGCTTTCATTAAAACAGATCCCCTCTGCGAATTGTATTTTCAAAAAAAACCCTGCAGACTTTTGTATACCGTGTGCTTCTAAGATTTGTTAATTCTCATAGATGTCACGCCAAAGGTCTAAGATTTAAATCGGAGAGGGCGTGACGGTGCATCTTGGGATAGCATTAATGGTCAAAAGGGAATAGAAAAGATGTGCTGCAATAGCTTTGGCCGTTAGACTTACATGTAAAATCCTACACCAGGAATACAGGCTTACGCAAAAAGAGATAATCTATACGTGACCATTTGTCGACCCCCCACTCTTACCCCACACCCATCCCATGAGGAGCGGTTACGTTTTAATGAATGAATTAAACTTGTACTCCAGATTGATCTTGCGCTCTATAAATTAACTTTTGAAAACACCATCACGTGACTCATTACTACCATTATCTAGAGGGAAGAAAACAACCTAAACAAGTATAAATGTGTTGACAAAAAGGGGGCCAAACTGTTAAAATGTTTGACCCAATTAGGTCAAACAAACGGTTGGCATGAAAACAGCCAACACCTGATTGAAGCTTTCTTTTCACAGTGTGACCCAATAAAGATTTTGGGAAAAGTTAGAAAATGTTGTAGTGATCTAATGCAGCGATCAAAGGTTACGGTCAAATAATGGTACAATGCACACTGTACACCCCCTTTAAATTATATTATTTTTCATTAATTTTAACTAGCCAAGGAGACAATCACTGCCATCAACTTTCTAGGTCAGTCAGAAGTAAGACCAGGTTTATTGAACGACTCGCTGTATTAATTAGCTATCCGTCCATCTATAAAGGGATATGGGACGTGACACGATGAGAATTGGCTGTACTTGGTCACAATAAATCACTAGGTACTTAAAGTTAATCAGTAACACCTAAATTGATCTTTTTTATTAAAACCTTTGGTGAAACAGACTTTGGGGCTGTTGCGATTACATTGGTTCACGCTGAACGCAGAAAATAAAACAAGTCCCCAGGTTGGGGAAAGGGGAATACTTTTTAAGTTGATGTGGCACCATGGTCTTAATTGTTGTGGTGAATATATCGTGTACATTGATGTCCCCGTGGCGGCAGAGCGTCAAGATAGATTGCTTTTTTTAATGACAAATTTTACACTTCTCTTACAGCTGTTAATATCCTGTCCAATTGTGAGAACTTGGCAATAAATATGTCTGAGTGAGCAGCTACCGGAACGGCGTAGTTTCCATGATCTATGCTGACATGATTCCGCGGAAATGACATGTTATTAAGATTGTCAAAACAACTCTGCTGCTCATTTTAGAAGTCGCATCCCGGTGAGACTAAGACTAAGAGCAGATCCCGGCCAAAGAAACGCTCCATTACCATGGCCGAGATGAGCTTAGATGGTGGAGATCGCAGCACTGGCCCCGAGCAGAGCTCCAGTTTGTACAGCCTGGGATCATGGTGTGACACTTGTAACTCCAGTGATTACGGGGATGACCAGAAAGGAATAGATTGGACCGTGATGGCGCCAGCTACGGCAGCTTTCACCATTATATCCCTCGTAGGTTTGTTCGGTAACACCATGGTAATTTTCGCCATCCACCGCTGCCGTCGCCTCCACACAGTGACCAGCCTGCTCTTGGGTAACCTTGCCGTAGCTGACCTTCTACTCGTCTTGTTTCTGATCCCAATGAAGATGGTGGTTGACGTCTTAGATCACTGGCCCTTAGGAGAATTATTATGCCGAGTCGTACCTTACCTTAACATCGTGTCCCCAACATGCTCTATCTACACTTTGACAGTTATCGCACTAGAAAGGTAAGCACCACTCTTTTTCATATATACAGATGATGGTTAACAGATATTGAGCCTTTTCGAAACCAGGCTTCAGCTTTATAGGCTCCAGGTTAGGCTGCGTTAGTAATTTTGAAAATTTACACTGTTCCTAAGCCGAAGCCGTAGCCGAAGCCGTAGCCGAATCCGTAGCCTATAAGCCGCAGTTTTGAGAGTGGCCAGGAGGCTTGTTCAACAAGTGTTCAATAGATCCGCCTCTGTAGATAAAGTGCCTCTAGATAAAGTGACCTTTATGAGGTCATTGCTCTATTTATAAAACGTCTATAAAGGTCAATGCTATCAGGTCGCGTTATCAATAAGTTCACGTCACGTGATACTAACTGGGTCATTTCATCACATCATTGCAACTAAAAAAAGTAAAAATAATAATGGACTATATCCAGTTCACAGGATCAAAGTTCAATAAATATCACATCCGGCTCACTGGGTCAGATCGTGCAGGTCATATCCAGGTCGTCGCACCACATTGTCATGGACCACTTCCGGCTGAGATCACATGATATCCAGATCGCTGGTTTCGTAGCTAGGTTACTGGGTCGCATCGCGATATCCGTACAGTAAGCTCAGCTTCTAACATTTCACTATAGCGTAGACTTGACCGCTGGCGACCCTTTCTCTACGATGCAATGACATTAATTATGAAGCAATGTTTGTACGCACCATTACGGAAGCGGATCCCGGCCCAGGGTTGGGTTACAGTGAGGATATTGCGTTTCTGAGACAATGCTGATGACGGCTGTGTGAAACAAGTGCACTGATTTACAGAAATATAGCAGCGATCAATAGGGACCGAGGAAGAAGTAGAAGGGTTGTGAGAAATGAATATCTGTGGAGAGCCGTTAAACATGGCTGGTGGGTGTCCACACTATGGGACACAACATCAAATGTCATTGATTCAGACACCCCACCCCCTCCGTCCATCCCCGTCCCTTTATTAAAAACAATTGATTTGCGTTGAAATAAATAATATGAAGAAACAGAAAGTGCAACTGACATACATTAAAAGTCTACAGAGAACATGATGGACACAAGTTGTGTTAATTTCATGTTTTGAGGCAATGCTGCCATTTAATATGTTTGTAGTGTGTAGTGTACATTGAGGGCTGTGCCGAATCGAACGGGGTGGATTTAATGACGGTAAATCTAGCAAACACAATTCGAAGTAACTGGAGACGAATTCAATCCCTCCCATCCCAACCCCCAAACCCCACATACTTTACTGATCACTCCCATATTATGTTGACAACAAGTTAAATCTTCACATTGATCAAACTATTGTTTCAACAACAACGCCCCCACACACACTAAGGACGTTTTTGGTTTTTTTGTCAAAACTCCACGACATAGTTTGTCTATCAAATTAATTCTACCCTTTTTCATCCACAATCACCTAAAAGTATAGATAAATGTCAGAAGTAAAACATTGGTATGTTTGTTCGAGTAGATTTCAAAAACTACTTTTTCAAAACTCGTTTCAAGAAATTAAAAAGAGCAATTCGTTGTGTCCACTTGCTCAGTGTGCACACACTCGCTCCTGTCTGTGTGTATTACTAATGGTGCGACAGAAACCAACTTACATTTGAACAAATAAGACTTCGTGGACGTGACTTTTAACTCTGGTTTCAACGTGAGAGTCTTATCCTTTCTCTCCGGAATACAGAAAATGCATTAATTATTGTGAGAGAATGGAAGTCAGGGAGTGAAGGAATAACAGGTTCATTTCTCTGAAGTGTCTGAAGAGTAAGGAGGACGAGGGACGGGCTCCACTTTCGCAAAAAGAGTTCGAGAATGGAATTGAGAAAATCTTAAAGGGGCCGGAACTGTGTAAGATTGATAAATTGCTTGAATTGTTCGATGATGCAGCAAGATTCAGAATTGATGTGGCTTCACCTGGTACATTGAGGTACAGTTAGCTTGGGGCTGTAAATAGCTATTATTGGGTCCAAGCTACATTAAGGTACAAGATTGAGGCTGTATTTAAAGCCCTGTTTACTTTTACATACACAGCTGGTGCCCGCATGTTAGACAACATGTAAACTAAGGTCACCAGCCATTAAGGTCAAAGTTGGAAGTTTCAGAAACTGAACTGCAACGGACTAGTCACGGAACATATAACAGACATCACGTTCTCTGGTTGTCTCTTATGACGGCGATGTGCCCGCTCTCACGATGGCAGTGAAAATAAACAAACGACCACTCGCAAACCATTAGTCGAATTTCAATTATTGCTAACGGGAATAAAACAACCCATATTAATACAAGTGTCAAAATGTGTTCAAGAGTTTTGTGTAGGAAGCATCTTGTGGAATATTGTTTTGTTTGACAGAAAACGTAATCCGTTCTCTGAATCTACGATTGAAGCGTTCTGGGCAAAATGTTCAAATAGATCTACATTCTTACTGTGATAGTAGATTTTGCCCTGAAAAAACGCGATATGCAGCTCAATAATGATTGAAATTGCTACGGGGGTGGGGGGGAGGGGGGGTGATATCATCCTTTTTAAGACAATAAGAGCACCACGAGGAGTGTGCATAGACAGTTGTGGAACCATTATCGTTTTAGGTTATAAAACTCATCCATCAGTGAAAAGCTGGTTTTATATAACTGTCCCTTCCAGCTGTTTCTGTCATGGGTTGTAAAAGCCAAATTATAAAACGGTCTAATGCTCAATAAATCACGTAGCATCTAGACGTCACCGTTGAGCGACACTCTTGTATAAGTTCTGCGTAATTCCTGAGATTATGGATATGTCATTAGCGAACATTTGCCAGCCAAGCCTCTGAATGGTGACAAGCCCATCACGTCCAATTTGTCTCCAATTTTTGTCCGTAGAGAAAAAATAAGCACTCTCTTGGTAGGCAGATGTTTTTACGTTCTGATTTGAGTGTGTATGACGTCTGCGCTCTCTTGACCGTACACTTCAGACCTGCTTTTGACATGTTTGAAGTCCAATTTCAAACCTTTTTCCCCGTTTTTATTTTTATTTTTAGAAAGAGCGAAAGTAGCTGTAAATTTAGTTTAGGTTTGACCTGTTTCCAACCAAGCGAATCTGATGTTTCTGTACAAATTAAAGGTATCTATTATTATATCACAGGCAGTGAAATAATATTTAAATTCGATTACTGAATCTGTGTCAAACTGTTTTCGTTTGCGTGCAAATATTATGCACTAAGTCTAAGTATAGTTTGCCTTGCACGTTACACAAAATAAACATAACTTGTTCATCTTATGCAGCATGGCGTCCATAATGGTACTTCATTATCTTTTAAATAATTGTAAGTTTAAGATTATTCCTGTCTCTACAAACTGCTAGCCCCAAAGGCAGGATTATAGCTCTGACCATCTTTGACTTACGGGGGATTGAGGAAACGGAAGACAAAAAACCCCGGTGGGTGGAAGTTCAACGTAATCAGCGGCACTTTTCCAATAAGCCCCCATCGTCCCCCAAGCTCTTTATTGCTGACCACTTTATACTGTTTTAATTGGATATTAAAAAGACCCGGAATGCTAATTAGATGTTAGATTTGAGTAAGGATTCAAGCTTGTGTCTTTGTTGGGAGAAACATGAAACGAAATGTGGCCACGCGTAGGCCTTTCATGTTTTTAAATTGAGCACAAATAACTTTACCCAAAGTCATTATCTTTTGAAGCTTTTGACATTCAGCATCGTTTCTCCAAACATAAGTTAATTCAAAGTAATATTAGTTTATATTGAGGATTCTTGCTAATAAAGAACAAACAACAAAACCACATCAACTTAACGCGCTTAAAATCCTTATCCCCGTGTACATTTCCAAACGTCCGAGCATAA
>JAUELU010000014.1:9630-23910 GCA_032357145.1 Evasterias troschelii
ATTATTATCTCGCAACTTCGACGACCAATTGAGTTCAAATTTTCACAGGTTTGTTATTTTGTGCATATGTTGAGATAATTTGAGATACACCAAGTGGGAAGACTGGTCTTTGACAATTACCAATAGTGTCCAGTGGCTTTAAGTGAAACACAGAATATGCATATATTTTTGAAAAACATAACACCAATAATGAAACTGTAACAGCTCTGTATTGCAATAAAAAATATTCACACAGGTGTCTAGGGTGAGCTTGGAACTCACGACCTATCTCATTCAGGACAAATTAATTTAAGCTACACCGATGCTTGGCGTAACAATGCAATAAAGTGAATACTACCTACCGGAATGAGCGTCTTCTCTTTCTTTGCTGGTGTTTGTCTTTCTGTGTGAACTTGCGGTAAACCCTCCTAAAAAAGTCAACACGTTTACAACAAAAATACTTAAATCCAGTTTCATAAAATTCACAAACATTATGCATAGACATATTAAAATATGAATTGTTCAAAATAAACAGTACAATGTAGAAAAACAATATGTGTTTTTATAAACAGAACATTTGTTTTATTTGATAAATAAAGCACTTATTTCAAAAGAATTCGTTAGCATAGGCCTAATGTAAGATCAAATCTTTGCACCGGGGATAACAAATATTATTTGGTTTTACCCTTGATGTTTGTGAAGCACTGTGACTCGGTACTTTCCCACCGTCCTCTCAAAACAGTCCACAGACATTACTTGGGTGGGAATCGAATCCACGACCTTTGCCATTCTAATCAGACGTCTTACCAGCTGGACCACCGAGATTGCCCGGTCGATGCAGTTAGAATGCTATATCCCACCCGAGTAACAAGCTTGTGGATTTTTTTCACAGGACTCAGGAAAGTACGAGTATAGAAAATGCTTCACACACATCGGTTTATTAGTGAAACCAAATGATATTCTTTAGCATAGTTTAAAATGTTTACCTTACTCAGTTTACGGCATTTAAGATATGTGAAAATCAAAACCACAGTCAAGACGATCACTAGCAGTCCCAGCACGGCCCCAATTATTACTGCTGTTGTGTTTACTACAAAACAAAAAGCAATTTAAGACACGGTATCATCCTTCTGCGGTATTTCAAATTGACGGTGTCTTTCTGCAGCCATCCTTGCCGCGTCCCCCGAGTACAAGGTACTAGTTTTGAACCGATACCAAAAAGGGGCCCCGACTATTATTATCTTCACAGCCTCGCTTATGTTTTTTTATAGAAATTATGGCAAAGTTATTATGGAAAAGGCATCGATGGGGAACTTACCTGGATGATTCCATGACTCGGTTACTCCTGTGGTCACCATAAGGGTTTGTGGTACACTTCTCATGTCCTTGTAAATAGAAACGACCGTGAAGAAATACTCAGTGTTGTTTGTCAGCTGGTTGAAAATACGACTGTGTGAGGGAGACAGAACACCAAGGAGAGGTTTTTTAAATTCTTAAAGTTTCAGTCTCATCAAACCTTCATTGAACGATTCACAGTGAAGTCAAGAATCAAGTTTACAAACCAAAGATGCATGTGCTTCTAAATCCGGCACAGAATAATATAATTTGGTTAGCATTGTCCAAAGAGAAGGTTGTGTTTTGCAAATTAATTTACTCAGAGCCTAAAGAGAGAGTTGTAACAACTTGCGATTAGAAGCCATTTTGTGTCAAAAACGCGTTGGCGAATACAGGGTACCATACTAGTCTGCCAATTAGCATTTGAACTAAAAATGGCGTCCAGCAAGCACGTGACCGAATAAAACTTGTCCCTCTATGTCCAAACTCTCTCAACACACAGCTCTGAAATTGCTCATGTGCTAGCTTCCTCCTTATAAGCTGACGGATACAAACAACAATCAATCAATCAACAGAAGAGTCTTGAATCAAGACGAATCAAGATTCTGCTTTTGGAAGTTCTGCAAGACGATGGTGTTATATTGCCATAAATTGACAAAGTGACGTGTTCTTAAAACTACTTCATTAAATGGAAAACGTTGATAAAGTTCTCCATTTCAATATATTGCATACCAAGTTATTGCAGTAATCGGTGTATGGTAAGGCATAGGAACTAGGCCCTAATGTGTTTATGGACAAGTGGACACGGTGGTGAAATCAATTGTATGTGATAAATAATCAAAATAGCCATCAACGATGAGTTGGAAAAACAGCAAAAACACCATCTTAACTACAGTTTCCATATCCTTCTCAGAAGCAAGGCCCATGCTTAAGCTAAGGTTTTGACTTAGGCTTTGGCTTGGGCTCCGGCTTGGGCTATGTCTCCATGCTTCGTAATTAGATTTCAAAATTAAACATTTTCTGCAGAAAGGTCGGTGGGGCCTTTGGCAGAGATGAAGCCATGGGCAGGGACCAACCCGTAGTCTACAAAAATCACCTTGTACCCCATTCGTTAAAGGGCTCTGACTTCTTTCCAGGGGATATCCAGATGTCATACGACTCAACAGCTCCCTCTAGTGGTCCATCCCAGGCCAGCGTTATGGAATCCTTGAGCACCTGAGTTGGCCGTAAGTTGGCTACTCTTCCAGGCCCTGTTTAAGGATGCAAACACACACACAAATCGAAGTGAATAATGGTGAACTATCAGTATACAAGTAACCGTGCACAAAGTTGATTATGAGACCTTTAAATGAGTTTATGCTCCCAAAGACACTGAACTTGTAACTATTAACAGCCAATTTCATAGAGCTGCGAAGCACACACAATTTTGCAAGGCACATATAAATTTTGCTTAAAAGAAACTGGTTACCAGCCAAGTAGGAATACATTGTTTTGAAACTTTTGTCCTGCTAGTCTTTGCTTAGCAGATACATCTCCCAAGTATCATTTTCTTCTCAGCAGTTTCTGTGTGAGACTACTCACTAGAGTCAACACCTTATGTACCCTTTAATATTCAAACTGAATAGTAGTTATGCCCTCACATTGAAAGCGATGGATGACGTTACACAAAAACAATCTCTCCATTCCATGTCCGTTCTTGTTTTAAACAAATTTAGGTTCTTTGAGGGTCTTCTTTGCATGTATTTGGTTCCTCTTGAAGGAGAGTAACAAAATGTCTCCACAGTGCCCCCTCAGAACGTTGTGAGGAATCAATGAAATGATTCTCTATCCAACAGTCAGTTCAATGTAGATCAGTGCCTCTACAACCCCACCCCTCCCCCCCCCCCCCTCAACCCCGGTGCAACTCCGATACAAATCAGTAATACAAAACGCAAATTTGCTGATGTGAAAGTTTTTCTGGAAATCTCAAGCAACCTACTAGTTTTCTGCGTCGTTTCCAGCATTAATCCGAGGTTACTAATCAATCGGATCTGGTACTCTGTATTTGATTTCAGACCCTTGAACTCTGCCAAGCCGCTGGAAGCTCTCAAATAGTTCTCTTCAGCGTCTCTCGGCTCTATGAACAGCATGTAGGGATCCAACTCGGCCATGGTAGCGCTACTCGTCAGCCAAACTAAGTTGATGGTTGATTCAGTGTAGTTATATGCAAGGAGTTCAGACTCTCTCAGAGATTCTGCAAGTAAAGACCCCAACGCCTTTATTTTTATTTTGTAGAAGTTAAATGTATATTACAGACCGTTAAAACACTTCTATCTATGGATAAGAGCTCGTGGCATAACTACCACCTTTGATAATGGTCAGTATGTAGGCCTACATTATTAGACAATTCCATTTATTGCCATGATTTCTGGCATGGCTAGGGCCTTGCTAATCTAAGCTTTACTCAAATCAAGTATTTTGAATGGGATGTAAAACTGTACATCGGAGATGTCACTCCAATTCACTAATATTAATAACATACATAAAACACGCACTGAACACTTATCGTGAAAAAGATGGGTCTTTGCCCTGGTGCATAGAGCGCCCCCTCTCAGCATGTTTTGAGTACGGTCTATTTGAACAAATTCTTTGGATGTAGTCTCATGAGTTATTGCGAATATAAATATATAGTTCTCTGCTCTAGTTTTCAACTTACTATGGTGGCCCTGAAGGGACATCAAACATAAATATTTACCTGAATATTCACGTGAACATTTGCGAATTGGGGCAAAAATCTTGAATTACGTATAATTCACGTAAATAAATATGTTTGATGCCTCTTCAGG
Organism: Evasterias troschelii; assembly: GCA_032357145.1. Lineage (NCBI taxonomy): Eukaryota > Metazoa > Echinodermata > Asteroidea > Forcipulatida > Asteriidae > Evasterias > Evasterias troschelii. The sequence continues at coordinate 13,770 of JAUELU010000014.1, forward strand.
GCCACCATAACAAACACACCATCTATAACCATCAAAATAAGTTGTTCAATTTCTACAAAAAGGCAAAGGGGGGTTAAAGTTTTGTCTGAGATTTTTGTTTCTTCGTCTATGTGTACATGTTGACAGCAGTTAGTCGAAACAAGCAGAGGTGATTTGTAGAAATTTTAAATGTTCTATTTGCGACTGAAATTTTAAGAGAACCAAGTAAATATGTAGAAAATATTGCTAATCAGCAAACATGTGTGTTTAAGTTGAAGGGGTAACAGCCTCTACGAAATAATAAACTGTATTAGCTGGTAACTAGTTTCTGCTAAGCAAGAAATGTCTATGCTTAGTAAATTTCTGTGCCCAATGACAGATGGGGCCCGGATGGCATTATTCGTAATACAAGGATAGCGTGTCTTACCAGTGGTTATCCGTGTACTTTTATAGCCACTTAGACCGCGACGTTTGCCTGAACCAACAACTGCACGCACGAGCACAGATATAGGGGTACTTGGGCGAACACTTTCTATGGAAACAGAATCCGTTGTGTTGGCAACATATCCGTTTTGGCTGTTATATCGCCAGTAGTACTGCTCCACATTCTGTGTGCTTCGTTGCCAAGTAAACGTGAAGGATGACGCCGACAAGGTACCAGGTACGAGGCTGACTTCCCCAGGGACATTCGGTTCTGATAAAAAGAAAATACTTTTCTTAACTTGTATTTATTTATTTCTTGTGTATCCTGGGTAATCCATTCAGTAAAAAGAACTCACTGATCTCCCATGGATCCTGGCTTAACATAACAACCTACAAAAATGAACTTAAGATAAAATACCCCGCCCCCCAAAAAAAAAAAAAAAAATAAAATAAATAAATAAATAAAAATAAAATAAATAAATAAAATAAAACATAAATAAATAAAAATCAGGGAAAAACGTCGCACATTCATTAAAAACAAACTAGAGCCAAGCACTCATAAAAACTACAAAAAGGCTATTACAAAATGGATGAATAAAAGTAAAAGGGAAGAAAATTCACAATCATTAACAAAACACTGTAAAAAAAATAACAAAGCAGCAGAAAACGAAAATGGAGTAATATAAAATGTCAGTGGAAAATGGAATTAAATGAGCTATTTGAAACGATTATAACTTTTTTAAATTAAGATCTGAAGGGTGCAGAGATTTCAGATTATGCGGCAAGTTCTTCAAAGCCTGGGCACCCCGGAAATCGAACGTTCCTGTTCCACTTTCCGTTCTCTATATTACCAACGGTGCTTTTTCTAGTTTGGTGACAGTGTAACACACTGACTGAAACAGCAACTCTAGGGTTAGTCTTCAATCAAGGTGTATATATTTCCAACACAGATGACACACATTGAACGCGAAAGGGGAAACCATGGCAATTGTGTGTTTACGTTTAGTCTGTTTTGAGATAGAAGGACATTATTAGAAGGAAACTTGTTTCGGTAAAACCTTTCGCAAACAACCAAACCATAGTATTACAGAACTTGTATTCTGCCTTTACTTCTATTTATTATCCATCTACAGGGAAGACAATTGTCACGCGTTTTATCATGACAATAAAGATTTTGAATCTTGAATTTTTAAATCTTTGAACCAGGAGCATGATGAGTGACTTTGGTACGAGTTGACTTGTGTACGAGTTGAATTTGGCACGAGTTGACTTGGGTACGAGTTGACTTGGGTAAAAGTTGACTTGGGTACGAGTTGACCTGTTTCCATTGAGACCAATTTTTTGGAAGGAGCCATTTTCTTAATCACTGTGTTTTTTAACACCTGTATTTGTATTTTGTATATAATGTCACGTGGTATTAATACGCCGTGTCTGCAGCGTAGCTCAATACATTTGCTTAATTTTTCACGTGTGTTCAGTATCCAAAGACAACCAGTCCAACAATCTTATATTTATACTGTTATACATGTATACTATTCACTAACAAACATTCTTATTGGCATACACGAGTGCAATGGCAGGGGTTTTGTCTTGTGAAGGTTGGACTTTTAAAGCAAAATACTTACTGGTCCAATGCCTTGCCGATGACGGCTGGTCCCCGTCTACTTCTATGGTATATAATTCACCTGGTTGGAGCCTGCAGACATCGTATTTGATGTATGTACTTGTACCTGAAGGAACAACCATCCGCTGACTGGAGTCTGGTTTATCTTCACCCTAGTTCAGTTGTGAGTACAAGGTAAAGGACAGTGAATATTTTCATTCGTTCTTTCCTTGCATGGACAGTGTATACTCAATACAGCTGGTGCCTAACTACTTTCCTTGGGGAACATTCCTCACCAGCGGAAATCTGTTGTCCCTATTTATCTCCAGGAGCAATTCATCCACAGCAACCAGTTGGAACTGGCTTTTTAGCAATGGGCGAGCTCGTTTGTCTCTATGTTTTAAATGGAGAGTACATCTGTTCTACAAATTGCAGAGGGTCCACAATCGCCTTTTTTTTTTAGAGTGTTGAAGAACAGGATTTTCTTTGTACATAACATAGGAATGTCCACAGAGTCACTGTAACACAGAGCTAAGTGTGTTAGTGGGTTTTAATTGTCTCTACTTTTTTCTCTCAATTTCAATTCTAACATTGTAAAGTAGTCTCCCATTATACACAGAGGGAAATAAACTTACGATCTTTCCTCTTTGGCAATGTTCGTTCGGAATGCGTTCTTTTTAAAGGCAAAGTATACCTTTGTTTTTTGGAACCGTTCGATTGTTTTAATGTAGTAAATGTAGATATATACAACAAAACTAACCCGTGAAAATTTCATTCAAAAGGTGGTCGCGTTTTTGAGATATTGCCGAAAATCCGGATTTGTCCACGCAGGTGGAGTAATCCCTAATAATAGGAATGCACAATCCGATAAAATTTCTAACAGCAACATTGCTCGGATTCAAATGTTGGGGTACAAAAAACCCATATCTTTTTACATTGCCACATTCCTCCGAAGTGAAATGTTTCTCAAAATGCTGTATATCATTGAAAGCCGCTGTACTTTTTACCAATAGGCATCAAATGACATTAATGTTAAGAGTGGTAACCAAACAATACCTTCCCATTAATATAATCGAGAAAATACAATTAGCTGTTGCAAACTGCTTACCAACCAAAAGGACTTGTGTATAAATGCAAAAAAGTTAGGTGGCCTGACGTTTCGACCCTCGCAGAGTCTTTCTCGAAGGCTTTTCTCGAAGGTCTTTTAGCCTCCGAGAAAGACTCTGCTAGGGTCGAAACGTCAGGCCACCTAACTTATTTTTTGCGTTAATATAATCGACTTACATATTTATAAGCATAAATAGAGTACTCTTCAACGTTTTCATCGGCAGATTCTGGCCACGTGACCGTTAAACATGATTCACCCGATGAGGTCGGACCGTTGCTAATCACTAGATCGTTATTTGGTGGTTGAACTATTGTTACAAAAAAAATAAAATAAAATAAAAAATTTCATAATTTTCTCATTTGTAAACTTCTACATGTTTTTAATAGGACATCTTGAATTTGGAATTCTAAATAAACACACATTACCAATCATTGTAACTGTTTATTTTATTTCATGCCAACTTTATAAACTAATTTTGAATAATAAGTCTGCACTTTACTTACCATTAAACAGCGGTGTAACGAGACTTTTTCATTTTTGGGGCAAGCAGGAGCGAAGAAAATGTTTTGCAACAAACCATTCATTAATGTTTTTGGTTTTCTCAAATGGTGATCAGATTTCGCGGCTGTGATTGGTCAATGAGAAACGGGCGGGGCTTAATGGATCGGAGTATTGAGATAAGAGCTAAAATACACGTATTTAGGGCACAGTTAGACTCACTTACCCATCACTTTCACCCGAAACTCACAAAAGGCTGAGTTCCCATGCTCGTCTGCAGCTGTATAGACTACTACGGTAACCCCAATAGGAAACTCAGAACCTTTTTCGTAGGTAGAAGTCAGGTCCACCAGTCCCCCTGAGTTATCACTGGTAGCCGGGATGTCCCACGTGATCACGGAGGTCATTGAAGGGAGTTTTGAGTTTATCAGTAGGATGGTTGAAGTGATGTCTTCAGGGCAGTTGGTAATGACAGGGGCTTCATTGTCTATAGGTAATACAAATGCAGTCGCAGAATGTTCATCCTTAGGTTGCTTGCAAGTTGTCACTCAAATTGACATAATCTTGTATGTAAAACTATTATGGAAAAATAAGAGGTGTTCCGGGCTGTTGGCCCGAACACCTAATGATCTTGTGGTCGTTAATTTTGAGAATGATGAACGTTGCCGATTTCGTTTATTTAATAGAAAGTATGTCAAACAATCATTCGATTGATTACGGGGGGGGGGCTTTTATTGTAAACACTGAGCATCGAGATCGCTTCGGAAAAAAAGACACACATTATACAATATTGCTGTACTCTTCGTACACATTTTGAACCATACTTTGACTTACCTACTATGCTGACTTGAAATTGACACATATTCGTATTCCCAGCCGCATCGGTTGCTGTGCACGTCACACTGGTAACACCAATAGGGAACTGTGCACCGCTAGTTGTACTACACGTCTGTACGGTAACTGCTACGTTATCAGAGACTACGAAATTCCATGTGGCTGTGCCTGTTGCAACGCCAGGCTGCGTAAATGCTCTTACCTCCGGTGGACACGTTACAGTCGGAGACTGTTCGTCTGAGAATAAGAAAAAAACTCTTACAAATACCTCAATAAATTTGTTTAGGAGGAGGGGGGGCGGGCGGGTGGGGTGTCTTCTGGACATAGGCGCGGCAGTACCTTTGTCTCAAGAACTCTTGTATATAGTTCTTTTCATGTACACCTTTCAGGAATTGTTTGCACATTATATAGCTCTTTCCATAACGGGTAAATTTCTGAGAATTATATTCTATCTTTCACTTACCGAGAGACAAGAGCTATGACATACATTAAGTCGGACTTTGTGGCAAAATGTAATTTTTTGGATTTGTTTTCATTTAAAAATTGGGGCACGTAGTACGCCTACACTCCAGTCTATGACTGTCGGAAAAGTCGATGATTTATAGTTACTTACCATTGACTAGTACTTGAAAGGTACATTTGGGTGTTCCATCATCCGATGTACATTCCACTGAAGTCGTTCCCAGATTGAACCTGAGAATTATAAATAAACATTTGTTGTGTCCAACTTCAAGCCTTTATAAAATACCGTTCAGCCTTGATGTTATGTTTTCAATGACCACAAACCCCATTTACCAGTCAGGGGGGCGTGGTTGCTGGGCGTGGCGGAGGGATATTCAAGAAGAATAAAGATAGCATCGGAGAATCTTGTCTTCTCCTGTCCTCCGAACTCTCTGTCCCCCGGGGGAAATCAACATGGGCTGAAGGGGGTTGATTCAAAAGAGGGCGCTATCATAGCAAATGTACACGGTTCGCCGTTTGGAGGGACAAAATCTCAGGGGGTACATAATTTCCTGCCACACCGGGCTTAAACACATCCTACCCATGTTACAACCTGAACCACTGTAAATGAAATACATGTTCATATTTCAAGGTGGAATTCACTTTGACAATCCTGAACTCTTTTAGAGGATCAATTATGCTCCACTAACATGCTCCCAGACGAGGGTGTGCAGGTGCGGTTTTCTGGTGTCACGAAATCAACCATGGCCGTTCGTTGATCCATGTCTGTTGCCTGAGTTACGGGTACGGGACAACTTGCTTCAAGAAAAAGAAAAGACAATCCAAAAAAGTTTAATTTAGCATTCCAAAAATTCACCAGAATGTCATTTTGATATATTGTAAGCCCAGGGAAATACCAACATTGTGGTTGTTGTTTTTGTTTTTGTTTTTTTAACTACCTTAAAACAAAATTCAATCTGAAAATTCTCTTTAAAAAAAGTTCATATCAGTGTACAAATACTTACACTACATTTGAAGCAGTTTTGTAGTCAAGTATTTCGGCCATGTACCATATACCACGGAGTAGTAAAAAGTAATACTTGGTTCTTATTATAATAGCGCACATTGTCCTAGTAGCTATAGATACAACACTTATTATCCTCAAGAAATAACTATAAATAGGAATTCTCTTTTGGGAGGAGTGTTGGCTCTGAAAAGAGCCGGTGTGGTCTCAACGTGACACTATACACTCTACTCGTCTTCAGAGGAAGAGTATACGAAACGTCGAGACCACACCGGCTCTTCGGAACCAACACTCCTCCCAAAAGAGATACACATGTACCCGCTAGTTTACTTTCAATATTTATTTCTTATTTTCCACACCAAAGCTTCAAAACCATTTGTTTATTATCCTTGTTCATTGGGCACACTTGGACCGTTTTCAAACTTCTCTAGGATCAAACCAAGCTGCTTAATTTGGCGCTAAGGGGATCAACCAAGAACATATACTGTCTTAAGCCTCTCGGGTTCCCTTTGAAAATACGTCTTCTTTTAAAGGAAGCAATCATGGTTGAATGCCTTGCTCATGGACATAAGTGTCATGACTGGGAATCGAACCCACACGTTGATAACTTGAGTCCGATAACTTGTAGTCCGCTAGGCCACGAGACGCAACAAAAATCGCCGAGTAGTTCTAATGAGTACTTTATAATATTCGTGTCCGCTCCCTCTACCACACACTAAATCAACTCACTGATTTACGCCTTTAGATGGAGACTAGTTTTTGATCATTGAGCTCTAATGATCTCATCAAAATCAGCCAGTACTTGTTATGCTCAAACTGAATATTTAGAGATAACCGTAAAAGCTGATTGGTTGAGCACTAAAAGCTTTTAACATTCTGATGAACTAAAATGTGTACCTGCTGCATCCACTCCCTCAATCAGAGTAAGAACTATTGAAGCCGCGACGAGGATTATATATCCATTTCCTCCAATAAACGTTCTTCTCGCCATTTTTAGTCAAATCTTGGCTGCGGAAAAAAAAACATAACAAACTTTGGGTTACATACATTTTAGTCTGGTTATAGGGAATACAGATTTACATTGTTTTTGAGGTTTTTCGTATAACTTACATCATGTAAAGGTGATCAATGTGTAAAATAATATTGATTTTAATTTTGCAAGACCAAAACTCGATGTTTGAAGCAGTGAATTTTGAAGAAGAAAAAAATTCTCATAATTTTTTTCTCTCGTGACTCCCAAGACTGATTGAGCTTAATTTTCACAGTTCCCACCGAATCTTGCTGACAAACTGCTCGGCCATGTTCGCCGGGGACGACACAATATATCAAGAGACTGCGAAGATTATTGGAAAAGAACAACATAAAAATGGTATCGAACGGGCTCTTCCCGTGTCGAATTTAGATTAAGAAGTACAAGACAGGATTCTTGATTGTTCTTTGAAATTTGAGGTAACACCAAACGAAACCCGTGTCAGACGAAGATGCCAGCTACACCTCATTGTTTCACTCTAAAAATGCCCGCGTCATAATGGACTCGAACCCGGTTCTCTTGGAGCCAGCCCCTTGGGTCAGTTTGACCCGTAATGTGTGTCCAAAAGACCCAAATGTGTCAAATTGACGCAGAGTCCAAGTTAAAAAATTTGATTTTATTTACCACAATCCGGGTCAGCCTGACCCACAATGGGTCAGGGGTCGATTTCACAACTCTTCCTAACTTAGGACTAGTCTTAATTTAGGACCAGTAACTTAAGACTATAGTCATATCTCTTAGCATTGCCTATATAGGACTAGTTCTAAGTTAGGAAGAGTTTTGGGAAATCGACCCAAAGGACCCCTGGTACCCGCAGAATACGGGATAATTCTCATCCCGTAGTTTTTAAAGTGTAAAGATTCTGGATGAGCAGGTCAAAATACCCAGTTCATCATCTGCTGTTTGTTGCTGCTATACGCTGCTAATAATGCTGCTGCTGTTGATGTTGGTGTCGTTGCTGCTGCTGCTGCTGGTAGTGAAGTTTTTGATGTTGCTGTTTCTAGAGCTACTGTTACGCAGTTGTTGTCACTGCAGTTATTGTTTTAGATGTTACTGCCACGATAAAACACATTTGCGGCATGATGTTTTATTTCGCATTCGTATAAGAATAAAAAACAGTGCCACGAGAGTACAGATTGTATGTCGTATTACATACCTATAGTAAATACAAGGAAGTCCATTCTGGTTAACTTAAACTAAAGTTTAGTTTCACACTCGCAACAATTAGTGTAAATTGATATCCTTTGTTTGTTTACCAACGAGTCTCATTGGTCGAAGATTGAGCAAAGCGAAACCAGGAGTATCAACCGAAAACAACTATCACAATGAAATCTAAAGAATTGTCCATCATAAAAATTATTTCCAAACTTACAATAGAGTCCAATCTATAAGAGAACCATCCTACAAAAATCGGACTACAAAGCAGCAGGCTATTATTAATAATGGCAGAATAAAACAAAACAATCAATGGGGTCTACATCAGTGACGTTTTATTTCCGAAACCCTCACTTCGTATTTTACACAATTCTCTATTTGGTATTTCCTTAACTCACTCATACAAAAATATTGGGGGTCTTGATATGTTTCTTTTGCTGCTCCCCTAACCCTTTTTATGGTTTTATTGTTGATTGTTGAACAAGACTTTAATAAAAGTGTTTTAACTTAATTGTTACTCTATATTTGTATGTATGTTCCCACCCCCCTCCATCAAAAGCCCTTCCAAAAGGAATACAAATTAATTTTGTGCACAAAAAACGATTTAAAAGAGACACAAGTGGTTGTATTGGTAAACTAACTTTATACATAACATATAGGCCTACTAGGCTAAATAATATAACTCAATCATTGGGTGAGAAAACAACACGTTGGTTAAAGTTTACCAACATTTTGAGTAAAAAGGGAACAAGGCCGTCACATGGGGTAAACTTCTTACCCAACTGTACTGTGCTAAAGATGAAGCACAGGTTTACATTAAACATTACACAATAATGGGTAACTTTTGACAATTTGGGTGTTGGGCAATAATTTTACACAAGTGAACGACCATGTTTCATGTTTAATAATACCGAAGGGTAAAAACTGTACCCAATTGGAGTGCGCAGAACCAGCTTGCAATTGTTTTGTATAGTAGCCCTGATGAAGGGACATCAAACATAGATTTGCGTGTGTTTGATGTCTCTTCAAGGCCACCACACTTTTAAGTCATTACATTGCTGTAAAATACCACAAGTATTAATGTCCGTAGGAAAACTGATTGAGTGGATAAGCTGATCTGAACTAGACTGACCAACAATGTTTTTAAAACATCTGAAAAGTACTGACTCCATCCTAGTGCGATAGCCAGGTTTGCCGTATTGATAGAAAGAAGCAAACCGGGAAAAATGTGTGTTAATTACCCGTCCCTGAAACATGATCATGATCCTTGCGGAAACTATTCCTTGAAAACTATAGATTGTGAATGCGCTTCTCATGCTACGGATGTGTAGGGGCCTAACTTCCTTTAATGGAAGTATAAGGACTATGATGTAAAAGCAAATCAGATGTAAATCTATTTGTAAGCATAAAGTACCTTACTGTGACAAATTATACAGAGCTGCTAATACGCAGAAAATATTGCTTAACAATTCCAACGTCTTGACAGCACATTATTCTGTGCTAAGCTACTCTATAAGATTGGTCTATATAGTTTGCTTCTGAGAGTTTATGGGATTACGTGGAACAAATTGCTGTAAAAGGAAGAGGAAAAACACGCCATGAAAACTAAATACTTCATTTTGCATGGTGTGGATAATAAGAACGTGTAACTATTTTTGGTAAACTGAAGGCGTGTAAGTTTCTTATAGGGGTTTGTTGGCTCAGCCTTTTTGGTCTCAAGATTTGAGACTTACAATCTGCTCGTCTTCAGGAAAATGCTGGACCAACAAGAGATTAACACAAGGTTGTACCCGCAAGTTTACAAGTCGCCTTGTACTATAATAATAGGCCTACACTAAAGTCGACTTGGTGGTACAGATAATCATGGTTAGTCACCACGGTACTATACCAGTCGACTTGGTGGTATATAAAATACTTCATGGTTAGTCACCTTGTACCGTACTAGTCGATTTGGTAGTATAGATAATCATGGTTAGTCACCTTGTTAGTCGACTTGGTGGTATAGATAATCATGGTTAGTCACCTTGTACTACACTAGTCGACTTG
>JAUELU010000014.1:24010-35288 GCA_032357145.1 Evasterias troschelii
GTGGTATAGATAATCATGGTTAGTCACCTTGTACTATACTAGTCGACTTGGTGGTATAAATAATCATGGTTAGTCACTCACTATACTAGTCGACTTGGTGGTATAGATAATCATGGTTAGTCACCTTGTACTATACTAGTCGACTTGGTGGTATAAATAATCATGGTTAGTCACCTTGTACTATACTAGTCGATTTGGTGGTATAGATAATCATGGTTAGTCACCTTGTACTATACTAAAGTCGACTTGGTGGTATAGATAGTTACGGTAAGTTGCCTTGACACGGGATAAAGTCGACGTGGTGGTATATCTCCTTGTATACTAATGTCGACTTGAAGGAATAGATATTCATGGTAAGTCACCTTTCACTATACTATACTATACTATACTATACTATACTATACTATAATTAACTTCTCACTGTGTCATTAATGGCTCAATATTTACATCGTTTTCAATCTAACGCGACAAAAATTAAAACTCAACAAATTATACATAAACGAAATTGATAATTCAAAGTTGAATATTTACATTTAACCACAATAATTCCTAAAGATAATTCTTTTGGTAACTCACCTTTGAAGTTTAGCTTAGCTGCTGGATCATCTAACGGCAATCCCGATGATGTCAAGTGTTGCGACTGGCTGATGTGAAACAGGAAGTCTAAAATGAAAATACAAACCTGCAACTCGCGCAAAAAAAAAAAAACGTTCCGAAACAGTGCCTTTCCTTGTTTCGATTTAGGATGATGGTTCATGGACGAATTACCTCACTTTCATTGTCCTGTTTATATGGAATAACATCGAACCAACTTTTAGAAAAGAATTTGATTTGCGATTTCCTTTTGTGACAAAACAACAGAAACCTATCCGCTAAGGGGTACATGGGTCAAGGGTGATTATTGGTGCTGCAATAAAACAAAGCATTCAAGTAAATGTGTGATTTGAGGATCTTTGTATTGACACTATTTCAGTACTATACTTTTCCTTCATCTTCTTCTTTTGTTATTTTGTTTTCTTCGGGAGAGGAGGTTCATTTATTTTCAATCCTGTACTTTCTGTTTATCAAAGTTATAGGTCTCATGGAGACGTCCTGATTCTCAAATTGCTCGGTGCTTACGTCGCGTTGACCTTATTCCTTAATGGAAAGATCATTGTATGGATTTTTACAATTGAATATTTATTGTATTTTATCGTACTGTATTTTGAAGGGAAAAAATACTTTTTGTCTTTTACATCCTGTGTCTTAAAGGTATAGAAGTGGTTGCTAATGGTTAGATGAATCGTTTATTATATGAAATTTATACATAACAAGTTTGGTAGATTCATTGAAAACTGTAAAAAACAAAATCGTAATTGTGTATGCCATCAGCATCAAATGACTCGACGGTTGGCAACGCGTCGGCCTATGTAGCCAGTAGTCAATGTGCTAGTAGTAAAAAAAATAGCGTTCCGTATTCCTGCAGCAAAATTACCGGAAAAGTTTGTTCATTCCGTAAAATTAAAAGACCCTTAACGAGAGTTTGTACATGTGTACACGGTTGTGGTTGAAATAACAATAATTATGTACTTACGTTCACTATATTATGTGTAGGTGTTTGGGCAAATGTGGTTGATTGTAATTACGCTTATTAGCATAGTTAATATTACGGCGAAAAAACGGAATATTTCACTTTACGGTGTCCGTAAATTTACGGACATTTTTAACAGTGTATATGCAATTCAAAAAGCTACTGATTAGTATTAATTGAAAAGTTCACTTTAATAAGTTCATACCAGTGCCACCCCATCCCACCAGTGCCACCCCACATCTGCAATAACCTACTGTCAAAATCAGGAAAACAACACTTGAAGACTCCACTTCCCCGCTCCCCATTGTTCACTGCCCCCTCCCCATTGTTCACTGCCCCCTTCCCATTGTTCACTGCCCCCTCCCCATTGTTCACTGCCCCCCTCCCCATTGTTCACTTCCCCCCTCCCCATTGTTCACTTCCCCCCTCCCCATTGTTAACTGCCGACTCCCCATTGTTAACTTCCCCCTCCCCATTGTTATTTTCGGTTAGCCTACTGTATTTTAAGTTCATTTATAGCCCGTGATTCCGAACCAAACTATTGTTGCCCAACGTTGCAAATAGACTGGTGCTCTGTTTATGTAAATAGTATACCCATGGCAAGGCATGAGGATCCAGTCTGCATGTCCATCCAGCCCAAAGGCGTGTACAAACAACCGAATAAACATACATCAGTCCATGCAATCTATCGTTCCTTCGACCATCTTCGATATCAAAAGATCGTTTACAAAAACTGTAAAAAAACAAAAAACATTACAAAATGACTAAGCAAACATATGGTTTAACAACAAGTAGACATTCTAAATAGCACGATAAATCTACAGGCGATAAACGTACTATTCCACACTATATTAACGCCAAAAGTAGTTGGAAATCGAATGTAACCCTCCCTCCATCTTCCAGACGGTCGTTGCAAAGAGCCCTGAGTTAGGCCTTATACGGAGCTGGGCCTAAAATGACGGGTGGACAAAATTGAAAAGGTTATAGGTGGTACGAAAACATAATTTGAGGGAACGAACGAAGTAATGTTACTTTTTCTTTTTGTTAATCCTTTCAGTTTTTGTTTTAGTTGTCCCTTTTTAAAAAGGGCTCCGTATTAATGTTTGGCAATTTTTCACAAAATGCATTCAACATTCTAAATGTACAAAATATTATTGCACCATGGAGGAAGGAGTTCCCCCATGATTGCACGGTCACTGTTACTATCACTGATCATGTGCGGTTGAGTGTGGAGAGTAAATCACTACGGACACAAAACATGTCTTATAAACACAGTATTTTCAGTTCACAAATTGAATGGAATGAAATCAACACTGGGTTTAAAAAAAACGTCTAATTTTCCTGTCTCTTTGCTTTGCTGTGGCGTAACCAGACAGACAAATACATAACTTGCGGGCGCTATTTAATGCATCGAACCATTCATTTTGTGCGTTTGGGTTTTTAGTTTTCCCTTTTTAAAAAGTTTTTTCCCCTTTATTTTGTGTTCTCTCTGTGCTGGGTGTTTGTTTGTGATTCGTTCGCTGTGGGTGTTTGTTTGTTTGTTTGTTTGTTTGTTTGTTTGTTTGTTTGTTTGTTTGTTGGGGTGTTTGTTGGGTTTTGGGGTATTTGTTTACTTGTTTTGATTGTTTTTTATCATTTCTTGTTTTTTTATTCATTTATTTTTCTTGACGTGTTCCTTAGTTGCTTGGTCTGGTGGGTGCACAAAATTTGGTTTGTACTTTTTAGGCGAAACATTAATTTATTTCATTCAGACATTTCCACAGTTTGTTTATTTCTTAACGGTCTTCATAATTGAGAGTAAATTATTGCTATCATTCTATTGTCAATTAAACTTTATTATGCATATATATTTAACATATTCAACATTTAACAAACTTCAAACACTAAGGCATCCTTGTTCCCAATGTTTTTGAGCAATACAGCGCCGCTGCTTAAACAAAGGAGCACCTGTGCAAAAGGTTGTGATCCGATTGCTATTAAATTTGTGCATTGTTGCCGCTCTACGCGACGCTATATGATCTTTGGGTGTGATTTTTCATAATGTTATGCTTTTAAAATACATCAAATGACAAGGATCTATATGTCAGTTATATAAAACAAATATTGAGTGGCTTTAATTCGTGGAATGGAAGGAATATTATCGCTCGTTAAAATTTGGACTGTTCCATTTCATGGACCAGTCCAAATTTTACCTTGCGATAATGTTCCTCACATTCCACTCTGAGCCACTCAATATTTGTATACTAGTTTCACTGGGCCAGACACTATAACCATTCGATAGATTGCGATCGGTGATGTCCCTTTCCAACCACATTATTTTGTTCAAGGGTGTCAAATCTATTTTAAGAAACATCTCTTAAATGTTTTAATAACCTGTTGTGGTCCTTACTGTGTGTTTGCTCCAAACACGAAACACTTATGCTGTCATCTGAGCTGTTCAGTCAACTTAATGAATAAAAGAGGTGTAATGGGATGATATCGATCCTGGACACCATGCTGTTCTTAATCCGGAGGAAAAAACATTGTCTCAACGAACCGTTGCACTGGGTAAGCGTAGTAACCATTGAGGGGGAAAAGGGGGCGTTATGGGGAAATTATGTCTGTAATAATTGCCCCCCCCCAAAAAAAAAAAAAAAAAATAAATAAATAAATAAATAAAATAAAATAAAATATAAAAATAAATAAATAAATAAATAAATAAATAAATTAAATTAAAAAAAAATAATAATAATAAAAAAAAAAAAAAAATAAATAAATGTAAAAAAAAACAACAACAACAAAACACATCTTGTTACGCCTTGGTAGTAATGTCAGCGTTATAAAAATAGATCATCAACATAACTTTGAATTACTTCTTGGTTTTGTTAAGAACAACTTGAATGTTGAAGAATTATATTGAAGTTTCTTTGAAATTATGTGTACAACATTGGTAAGATTGTAATGTTTACATATTATTTGCGCGTAACTTACTTGAAATGCCATAGTTTTTAGGAAATGAGCAAAACAATAGTCTTTATCCTGCAGGATAAAATCCGTGCGTTTGAAAATAAAACAAATCACGGGGTTTTTCACCGTTTTCTCATGACCCCGAAGACCGATTGAGCTTAAAGGCACTGAACACGTTTTGTAATTGTCAAAGATCAGTATTCTCACTTGGTGTTTCCCAAATATACATAAAATAACAAGCCTGTGAAAACTTGGGCTTAATTGGTCATTGAAGTTGCAAGAAAATGATGAAAGAAAAAACACTCTTGTTGTTCAAATGAGTGTGCTTTCAGATAGGAATAAAAGGCTTCTGGCCAGAAGTCTTTTATTATTTGAGTGATAAATTGCCTCTTTCTCAAAAACTACATTAGGGGAAGTCGTTTCTCATAATGTTTTTTACTATATCAACAGTTGCTCGTTATTAAGTAAGTTTTTATGCTATTGTTTTGAGTAATCACCAAAAGTGTACAGTGCCTTTAAACTTTCACAGGTTTGTTATTTCATGTGTATGTTAGGTCACATCAAGTGTGGGTACAGGTCAGCAATTACCTGTGTTGTACACACCCTTAAAAGGGATACGGCTAATCCAGGCTGATAATGTAAATATGACCCCTACGGATCGAGAACAACCAAAAACATAGCTGCAAAGGTTTGAAGCTTCAGAGAATTCCCTCTGTGAATATAGACTCAACCCGTGCAGAGTAAACTGGTGTTCATATATTTAGCAACAGCACTTCATCACCAGGGCTACCGAGTGTAATTAGCCCTCTCCGACGAGGACACGGCCGAATGGATCTGACGGGGATTAATGAATGTATAAACCGCGGAATGACTGGCCCCTTTTCTAGCTTAATTTCTTATACACAGAGGAGTTTGGTCTATCTGGACATTTCAGTCGTAATGCGATTGTGTTTGATCTATGAGCACAACAACTTCCCTCATCCGTAAACTTTAATCCGTACAGCTACAAGAGAAAATCGTGCAGCCTTTTTCTTCAATTTGTTTTCAACATGACTCCGCAAAGCTGACGTGACACAAAGGATGTGCTGTGTTAGACCTGGGAGAGCAACCATGTTAATGCTAAGGGAAAAGACTTTGGATTTATGCTACAACGATGTACGCAGAAAGTGAGGCATTTTATAAGTGTTAATATAAGTGTCCAGTGACATGTCCATTTATACATCCATGGCCATTCAAAGAATGGGGATAGAGGTAGCGTGCTGCTTGAAGAGTCACATAAATGACAACACGGTGAGTAGTCGGCAGATACTGGAGTTGATGGAAAAGTGTGACAATGGATTTCCTTCCTCTATGGTCTAGAAGAAAAAAATCAACTCTCAACTTCTTTGGATTAGAGTTATAAAAGTCTTCAGTCTTGAGTTTGTTTCAAAACTGCACCCAGCATTAAATCTGACTAATTTACACCGATTGGGAGAGTGCAAGCAGCAGTTTCGGCAACTGCACCAAGTAAAGTGAAAACTTCAAGAAACTGCAACACATTACACCGACAACTCATTTTGGGACTGAAAGTCCGTTAGTTTTGAAAACTCTTCATTTCATGAAAGAAAAAGATCGAAAACATCAGAGCTGCGGTTGATCGTTTATTTTGAACACGAGTCGTTAGTTGATCTGATTTTGTCAGACATGCATGTCTGAAGTGGTTGCACGAGCACCGTGCATCGTTTTCAGAGAGCCTACCTTTTTATGAATATAACGAGGGGCGATTGCCCATCAGCCGAAGTATCCAAGGGGTACCTGAGCATCAAGGGCCCGGCACCAATAATCACATGTAATAGGCTGGGTTTACGGTGGATTCAAAGGTGACGATTTTGAGTTAGTACTTCGTGGGAACCCATGGTTACGCCACTATACTATACTTCACGAAAGATTCTCAATGTACTGAATAAGCCTATGGTCTGAAGTGTCTGCGAATGAAGTACGCTATTGGTATAGACGCAACGTTGGTATGGAGAGCCAATTTTGATTAATGTTTCTCTATTGGCAATGTACGAGTGAAGAACTATTGGTTTATAGTTCTATGGTAAGATACCAGTACTGTTCGTGTGAGAGTCACACTGTGTGTGTATTTAAAGCTAAGTTAAACATTAAGGCCAATATAGATTGTATACATTACGGATAAGCGACGAGCAACCACTGGCTGCAAGTTGTGTTTCAAAACAAACAGGTGAAATGTTTTTAAGCCGACCGGCAAGTGTGGCTCCGACTGAAACACTAGTAGCTGGCGAATGATATTGAGCATTAATCAAACAAATTCTACTGGGCAAACACAAGGATTTTAGATTTCACCAGTCGCCAATCGATGCACTGCCGCTGCACCATCGCACCCGCCCTAACTGACTCTGTATTTCGTTCTGACAACATGCGGGCGACTCTCCCTCCCCTGTCTGCCTCCTCGGCTCCTGCAGGGACCATCGCGCCCCGCAACTCGGGGTCCCACGGCATCAACCGCACTCTCGGGACATCAAGAACGAACGGCCCCTGGGGTGAGCAAATTGCCCGGGGGTCAAAACGCCGGGGTTCGTTGTCAAGCGACCCCGGTTGCAACTCAAGTGGACACCATCAAAGACAGACACTCAAACTTGCTGACATAACTCACTTCGACCTAATGAGACCGTCAACGTTTGAGAAACTCTCCGGTCTGTACAGAGACAGATCTGCCCTTGACGGGCCCGGCGCCCACACCATCCTCGGGACGGGTGACCAGGAAAACGAAAATGGGAAAGGTATAAAACCGAAATCAAAGTCAGGATCTGGTCACCACGTCCATCTTCCTAGGATATCTATGGACTCGTCTCCGCCGCTCGTCTCTTTTCGACATTCTCGGATTAAACCGTCAACTCTCACGGAGGCAGAGACCGGCGTACCGGGAGTAACTCCCCGTGCTACGGATCGGCAGTCCGCTGATGTAGTCGGTGTTAAGCTCTCGCCGCAAAGTCAACACACTCGTAGGAGTGAGAAATCGGCAGACATGGAACGAAACTCAAAGGGTACGTCACAAGGGAGGCGAAGACATTCCCCAAAGGAACGTTTAAATGACACACAATCCTCTGGACAAACTACACTACAGACTCCTGTTAGTGCTACTGGACTATCCAACACAAACAAACAGGAAATACCTACTCTGCAAAACACCACAGGACAAACTACCAAAAACCTAACTTTGGAACCAACCCCACAAAGAACTACAAAGGTCAGAGGAAAGGCAAGCATTGCTGTTTTGCCGGATGAAGTCGAAGGTATTGAATCGCCAAAGAAAAACCACAACTCTGTTCACCGGAAGATTACAGATGAAGCTACGATGACATCAACTTCAACTCCAACCATTGAAAACCCGGAACATTCTCAGTTGTCTGCCATCAATACCAATAGTTTCAGTTCAAGTGTAAGCC
Organism: Evasterias troschelii; assembly: GCA_032357145.1. Classification (NCBI taxonomy): domain Eukaryota; kingdom Metazoa; phylum Echinodermata; class Asteroidea; order Forcipulatida; family Asteriidae; genus Evasterias; species Evasterias troschelii. The sequence continues at coordinate 31,976 of JAUELU010000014.1, forward strand.
GCTACCAAAATGTTGGTGTGGACTCCAAAGATTTGACAATGAGCGAGTACACTTCGATTTTTATTAATAACAACGGATTTGAAGGAGAAAAGCTGAGCGTGGTCAAAAGTGACACATTTCTCAGTGAGAAGAGATCGGTTCGGTTTAGTGTCAGCAACGAGATTATCGAATACGAACCCGGTGTGTCGCTCTCTGACGATAAACAGTCCAAATTGGACAAAACTGCAAACTATGAAATCATTGGCGAGTAACTTAAAAACAAAACCCTCTGTTGGTTCTTAATCTTTGACAAAAGGTGGAAACACTTTTAATTAAGTGGAGGTGTTGCTAAAGGCTCGGCAGTTCTCCATTTATGTATTTTTATCATTCAAGAAAAATAGCATTATTGAGGCCTTTAACAAATTAAATGTGATTGTCAAATTTGATAAAAATGTACTTTACAACATTATATGCATTGCCTTCGTACATTTCAGCTGATGTATGATGTAGATGTTATATTTATCTGAATAAATGTTGTGCCAAAATGTTTTTTTGTTTAGCATTCACGTTTCCTTTCAAGTGAAACGAGTTCACTCATAATTTAAGGCACGGAATTGTCACCTTTGACTTTTGACATTATAGCTATACATGACTCATTGGGCTCTCCAGGCAATCAAGTGAAGACGGCCTTAACTCTGAGCTAAAACTGAGAATTATTTTAATAATTATGGCATTAGAAGAATCTTACTTGGCGTAAACAGGTTACCAGCCAAATTACCATAAAGTTGAGACGTGGAACTGACGTGATTTAGCAAAGCAATTGAAATATGTCGCACTAAAAGCCGACAACTGACGATGCCTTGAGACCTGCCGACAAACAAATTATAAATGCACTTTAAACAACATATGAAGATGATTAAACCGTTAAATCTACTAGGAGAGTCGTATGTATCCAAATCACATTCAATCTGTTGAAAATATTGTAGTTTTTTTTTTTTTTAACCAGGAATAAGTAACGACAGGTACTGTCCGCCTTTTTGTCTTTTAAACCATGTGCGTTCCAGATACAACATGGCGGAGACTATAGGCCTACTAGTTGTTACTAATTCGTAGTAAAAAAAACTTTGTTTACAGTTAAAAATACACATTTTCAATAGATTGAAGATATGTAATTACATTCGACTCTCTCACATAGATTTAACGGTTTAATCATATTCAGACGTTGTTGCAAAGGGCATTTTTTGTCGGCAGTTGTCGTCGGTTATCGGCTTTATAGTGCGACCGAATTAATGTTAAGTAGTTGTTTTTGAACCGTTGTTTTTCCGTAACCAACGGTTTATTATCGAATTTGTGCCGAGGTTCAAAGTTAATAGTCGAACCATCGACTGTCACGTGTCTTACGATTTCAACTCAGTAATAGAATAAAACATGTCACGTGTTATTTGTAAAAACTTTCAATAAATCTGTAGGGCTACATCTGGCCAAGTATTTACAAGTAAAAACGGGAGTAATGACTTTTAAATCTGATTAACTTTTAAAATAAACAATTAAACTATATAATTCTTGATCAATCTGTACCTTTGGTATCAACCAAATATTTATAATTTGACAATTACTGTATAAGTATAGCGATAAACATGAACCTTTTTTATTTTATGCAAGTAAGCGTTTTACATGTTCCAAATAGAATGTTTCTCTTAATTCCCTCTGAAACTCCAAATGAAAATAAGTTGTAACACTGGCGCAACTAATGGTGATGTCCGTAACCCCCCCCCCCACCCCACCCCAGCCCCATTGATGTCCGTGACCCCCCCGCCCCATTTGAAATCTGGACTTTGCAGATTTAAAATTACCTGAGTAAAATGTTATATTTTAAATTCGATGTTTTTGAAACTATATTATCTTTTTTTCACACTGACAGAATGCCTTTTTGATTTAACACTCACATCAGATTGTCTTATACAAATATTAAATGACAAGAGCGCTGAAAGAGGGTTTGTTTAAAAGAAATGCAAACGAAAACAAATTTTTTTTTTTTTTTTTTAGAAAAATGCCTTTATATAATTATGACCTTATAATAATATACAAAGCATTCGATCCAGTCAAGATAGTCATGCAGCTGCACCCTTGGATTTTTACAAAACACTAAGATTTATCTAAAGACGAATTGTCAATATCGTCATTGTACGTGATTTGTAAAATCAAGCCGAACGTGAACTATGAGTGAGACATTTCCATAAATTTGAGTGCCACGTGAAGGTATTATAATCGCTCCATGATTTGTCGAAAATATGGCCATTCAGTGCAAAATACACTTTGACTTCCGTTGTAGCTATAATTATCCGGTTATTTCTGAGCTCTCTTGTAGTGCGAAAACGCTTCTAGCAAATATGTTTTACTAAAAGGTATGCATATACCAACAAACACCTCGGTGTGGGCTTGGTAAAGAGTTATTTATAAAGTGCAGTGAATAGTTTATTGACACTTCAAACAGAATGAACAATAGGACTATTAGACAATTTCGCACTCTTTGTTGGGTATTATGTCTTCATAATGGGGAATACAAAGTGCAATGTATAGTGCAATCAGCAGGTGCTAGCATAGTTACTATCTCAAGACAAGATACTCGATTCTCATAAAAAAATAAAGTACTTTGACAACGACCTTCGCAATTGTTGGCAGGGCCTATCCCTTCATATGTTTTGAGTCAGAGTATATCAACTGGTATTATATGAATCTATAGCCATACCGATGTAATTTTTGCCCTGATATCACAGGTCACATGACCTGCCCATGTCTGCCATTTTAGAACAATTCGCACCATGGAGCATTGCTCCATGATCGCACGTAATCATTCAAATGCACAAAATTATACACTTTCATTTTTTTTTTTTTTTTTTTAAGTCTCGACGATTTTAGGATAGGCCTATTGTAATGAAAAACAAAGATATAGTTGCAACAAAATAGAAAAAACAAAATAATAAGTAGTCTTCTTTCTTTTAAGACGCGGCGGGGGGAAAACAAATATAAAATGGGGGGAAAGTAAGTCAAACACCCACTATGACCCACTGTGACATGCATGTAACATAAATAGCGACCTCTGTCGTCCTTCCTCTTCACTTTTGCAGCCTTAAACATTATTCGCTCGTAGGCAAGGCGCTGGGGACGAGCGAATAAACATTGTCCCTTTGCTTAATATCCTCTATTACAATATTCACCCCCTTTTATTATTAATAAACCTTGGGCTCCCCAGGGTTTAAAACAGTCTACATAGTTTGCAGGTAACAAAAGATTGCGAAAACAACCAAATCTTAGAGAACTTGTCATTTTTAAA
>JAUELU010000017.1:0-10644 GCA_032357145.1 Evasterias troschelii
TCATGTATATGTTGGGATACACCAAGTGAGGATACTGGTCTTTGAAATTTACCAAAAGTATAAACTCCCTTTAAAGGGAAGGTATACGTTTGGTAATCACTCTTAAAATTAATGGCAATAACAACTTACTTGGTTAGTTAGCCTAACAGCAGCTTTTGATAGATAGAGCATTTTGATAAATGTTTCACTTCAAAGTTTTGTGGCGATGTAAAAATATATCAGTTTTTATGCCCCGGAATTTGAATCTGAGAAACATTTCTCTCAGAAATTGTTATCAGAATGTGTATTCCTATTTTAGGGATAATTATTCCTGTGTGGACATATTTGCTCCGGATTTTCGGCGATATCTCAAAAACACAACCACCTTTTGAAATGTAATTTTCACCCAGGTTAGTTTTATTGTATATAACAACATTTATATAAGATTAAAACAATCAAACGCTTCCAAAAACCAAAGGTATACTTTGCCTTTAATTAAGAGTCCCTGGCTTGAGCTGTTTCCCCTACCTGCTTTTACAAATTTGAAACTGTAAGTGATACCAATGTGAAGTAACTATAAATAAATAGTAAACTTGCGGGTACAACCATGTATTAAATCTCTTTTGTGGGAGTGGTGGCTCTGAAAAGAGCCGGTTTGGTCTTGACGTTCCGAGCAGTATACTCTGCCCTTCAGAAAAATCGATGCATCCCAGTAACACAATTTTTTTTCCAGGACCCCTTTAATCCCTTGCATTTACATCAGTTTAGAATCTAAACCACCACCCTCTTAGTCTTAGTAGGGCATACATTTATTTTCTGGCACATGGGCAATGTTCAGGGTCAGACTTAAATTTCTCAAGACAATTCTGTTTTTGATCTTTAAGCAAATTACAGTATGTGGTTGCAGGCTCTGGGGACCATAAACATAGTCAACAAAATGTAAGCTCTTTATCAACAGTGCAGCCCAAGCAGGATCTGACCAGACAATTCTGAGAAGAGTCTCCACCTGTCAGACAAAGAGTTCACACAATAAAACAATTTAGACATTAGTAGAGCCTAATAAATAAATAAGACCCTTCATTGGACTGTATGTACATCATTAGTGTATGATTGTAACTGTTAGTGTTCACAGCACACCTTGAGTGGCTTCTGTTTGTCATGTTGCTGGGTAGTGGAAAGAGAAACCTCCGCTCTGCAGTCTGTGGTTCAACCTCCTTGTTTTCAACATTACATGGGATTACTTCTAATCAGATTGTCCGCACCCTAAATCTCTTAATGACCTGTCAATTACTAATCTCTGGAGTCTGGGATTACCTTTCCAGCTTCACCTTATAATCTTGGTTGGTTCACCCAGTAATATCAATGCTTAAAGGCACTGTACACGTTTGGTAGTTACTCAAGTATGTATTGGCATAAAAACTTACTTGGTAACGAGCAGCGGAGAGCTGTTGATAGTATAAAACATTGTGACAAACGACTCCCTCTGAAGTAGGTAGTTTTTGAGAAAGAGGAAATTTCTCACTAAAATAATAAAAGACTTCTTGCTAGAAGCCTTTTATTATGCATCTGAAAGCACACAAAGTGATGCAACAAGGGTGTTTTTTATTTCATTATTTTCTTGCAACTTCGATGACCAATTGAGCCCAATTTTTCACAGGCTTGTTATTTTATGTACATGTATATGTTGGGATACACCAAGTGAGAATACTGGTCTTCGACAATTACCAAACGTGTTGCTGTTCAGTGCCTTTAATTAGATATGAAGTCCAGATGCTGTCTTCTGTCTTCGTTGGTTTCAAAGAAGAAATTTAACAAAGTTTACGGTTTCTCACACTGTAATTGTTTGCTGAGCAAGTTTATAAAAATATTTTGCAAAACATGTTTTTGTTAAAAACATTTTGCCTTGGGATTCGGAAAGGTGAGTTGCACATGAATAGTGGTAATTTTACAATTGTCTGTTGTATAGAGTGAGTGGAAAAAGTTCCAGCGTATTAAAGGGTGTGTACAACATTGGTAATTGTCAAAGACCTGTATCCAAACTTGATGTGACTCAGAATTTATCCTGCAGGATAAATCTAGTTGTTTTACTCATTTCCTAAAAAACTATGGCATTTCAAGCAAAACTATTTCAAGGGAAGTTTTCCACCATGTCCATCTTTATACCATGTAAGTTATGTGCAAATCTGTGAACATTTATATTTACCAATGTTTTACACACCCTTTAAATTCAGATGAAAATATTTTGTTTTATATTCAATTTTGGGTTGGGCAAAGAAAGGAGACCACATACAAATTTAAAAGGTGTGTAAAATGTTGATACTATGCATCAATTTTGAAAGAAAGTTTTGAAAAGTACTACTTTGAGGGGAGGGAGGTTCTCAAAATTAGTACTGTTTGTACGACCTACAAAATGTTGAGAACAGTCCCGAAGCATGCATGTCCATTCATACATGTATGTTGATGTTGGGAGGTGGAACACTTTTTGGTTGATTTCAGGTACTTATATAAAGCCTTTTGGACAGATGCAAAGTGATTCCTTTTATTATGTTTTTTGGTCATTATGAGTTTTATTTATATTTAAGCAAACATACAGTTTGATTTTGCCTTCTGTCTTGTCTGCTGCAGGTCTGTAGTTGAGAGGAGGGAGCGTCAAGGCACCATGTTACCTTTGATCAAATCAGTTCACCAGCAAGCAACTGGCAAGGTAAGTCAGTCAACGATATTCTCTTTGCATGACAACGCAAAATGGCTTGGACCCAATTTCATAGAGCTGCTTTTTAAGCAGTACTACTGGTGCTTAACAATTTTTTTGCCAAGCAAAAAATTATCAGGATATCGGTCAAAATTGATACATGTTGAATGGTATTTTGGCTGGTAACCTTAATCTGGTAAGCATGATTTTGTTGTACTTAGCTACTTTTGTGCATTAAGCAGCTCTATGAAGTAGAGCCCAGTTGCTGCTCAACAATTAATTACTTCAGCACAGTATGAACATTCAGTGTGCACAAAATACTCAAGTTGCAAATGACAGGCGAAAGTTTACTTCTGTAAGCTTTGAGGTAATAATCCCCATGGTATACCTTACAAATAAATTGATGGGGGTGGGGTTAAAAGAGCAGATTTATTCAAATTTGATACTTTCTCAATAAACATACTAAACAATCAACCAAACCTGGGAAAATTGAAGTTAAACATTTTTTTTAATTTTCAAGAAAGTACCAAATTTTTGTTTGTCATTTGTCAGGGATTTGTTCCAACTCTTACTGTCAGAACTGCCGACTCTGCCTGATTCTGCAGAAAGCTTCCTGAAAATAAACCAATCTTTCCATGTTCTGATGAAATATCTCCCTGATTTTTAAAGCGCTTTCCCTGTTAAATGTTGAATGTAATTCTAGATATCTCCCTCAAATTGTTGTACAATTTATTCCTGGTTGCAAATCTTGGCAGCTCAGTATTGTTCTTACTCAAGTTTGCCAAAATGCCTCTGAAGTATGATCAAAATATGAAAAAGTGACTTTGGTAATCTATTTAACTTTATTAAGTATAGTGACCAATGAAATTAATCGAAGTTGTTAAGAATGTTTGAATTGGTATGCACATTGGTGTAGGATAAAACTGAAATGAAGTTTAGTGACCAATGAAATTAATTTAAGGTGTTAAGAATGTTTGAATCGGTTTACACATTGGTGTAGGATAAAACTGACATGAAACGTGGAGATCATCAATTTTTGCTGTTGACAAAACCACTGATGCTACTAGCGTTCTCCCTTTACCAGGGGTCCGCGGGCAGACTGCCAGTTATAAAACCTGAGGACCAGTTAAAATTCTGTCCAGCTGGTCTGACTGACTAGTGTATCCATATTTAATATGAAACATGGACTAGTAGCTGGTGGAGTAGTGAAACAGCAAGCTCATACATGTAGGTCACTGAACAAGTTAAGGGCAAACCCTGACTACTACATTTTCTTGTTAATTTTCGCTGTTCAAATCATACATTTTTTAAATTTTATGAACAGTTGTGTAAATGTAGTACTAGCCTGAATTCATTGTTGCCAGTTGACATTTAACAGATTTGAGCTGCTCCCTTGTTTGGCTGTCGCCATGGTTACTACAGGAGTCTTTAATCACATCAACTGTCTGCTTAAAAGTCTTAATGCCTGCCCTGGGGTAAATTGTAATAAGTCATTACCGTATGACTGTGATTTGTAGTTACACTTTTATATGGCGGTGTTGTAATGCCTTGAGACTGCAATCAATGTTTTATACTTTTGTACAAAACTAAATCCATGTTTATAAATCTACAGCTGTTGGCACAGTGTGTCTGAACAAAGGATTATGTGATGGGAAGGCAGGGTTTTGTAACATTTGTGATCCTGCTGGGACACCACGGTAATTTATCACGAAGCTCGAAATGTTCCTCAGGGTTCTTCACCGTCTCAAATACTCATTGGCCTGCGTCATAAAACAATATGTGATTTGTCTACATACAGGTGTTTTTTATACATGATTTATAAAGGAATGTTAAACATTGGTCTGTTAGGTTTTTTTTCCGATCGAGGAGCAGGCCTGGGGCCGATTTCACAAAGAGCTAGGATTGTTCTTAAAGTGTTTATCGATCTCAAATGCTAAGTAAAGCGTGACTGTGATGTCACAATACAAATCATTATGGAAATACTGACAGCTTGCTTCAGATGAGTCTTGTTGCTTTGTAATTTTGCCCGTACTCTGTCATCTTTGAGATGACAGGACCATTTGCATTTTTGCAAAGGGCAGGACCATTGCAAAATCAAAAAATGTGGGGAATTTTTGAAGGGGCACCCAGGCCAAGACCAAGGCAAAAGAGGCCATGGTCTTTGTGGCATCAAGGCCTAAAAGTATACACTGTTGCAAGCCTTTGGAGAGGGCAACTAGACCATTTTCATTAAATGCAAAAGGCCCTTACATCAAAGGGGCACCAAGACCAAAACAACAAACCCCAGCAAGAGCACACTGTGTACACTAAATTGCTGTGAAACCAAGATTCAACCAAATATCCAATTTGTAACTAGATTCTCATGACACCATTGTTTGATTGTTGGTGGTGTTTATCATTGAGATTGAATGGGATTGAAATATGATCAACTCAAAGTCGCTTGCACTCTTAAATAGCAACATCCAATTCACCGACCGTTCTGAGGGGTGCACTGCAAGAAATTAATGTCAAAGTTATTTTACAAGACTGGGAACTGAAATTACATGTAAGAAGGGTGGTTTGCAAGGTATTCAAATGCTATCTCTGTGAGTAGAACAGTAAGTGGAAATATTATTTCTCTGGAGGATTGGTACAGGAATGAACCTATCAGGGCCTATTCAGTGAGTTTTCAGATCAAGATTAATCAAGTGTGGTGTTTCACAGTATAATTTTGTGCTTTGCTTGAAAAAAAAAAAAAATAATATCTCCAGCTTCGGGACTCCAGCTTTGGGGCATATTAAAAGATACCCCTTTGAATCCTTTGATGTTTAGGCAGTGAGTTCCCCAAAAGTTTCCTAAATGGAAATAGTCATGCCAAAAAAAAAAAAACAATCAAAAAACAAAAACACAACCCCAAAACAAAAAACAAACCCCAAGAACATAATAGTCAACATTAATAATTCCATGGTATTGAAAATATGCTTTAACATTCAGTAATACTTGGTTTTGGTCTCTGGTTTTAATATTTAATTGAATTCTTTACACAACTTTCAATTTTGAAGATTGACATTATCAAGAAGTTTAATCGTGCGGGGGAGGGATTCGTGAATTGTTTGTTCTTGGTTTACTTTTACTGTGACTGTACATTGTATGTGATTCATAATCCATTCAACAAACAACTCACATTGAAATTTGGGTAATTTGCCAACACTCTGAGCATGTGTGGTACAGGGTAAATGAATATGCATTGGTTTTTATCCAATGATTGGAAAGACCTCTCACCATGGTCACTTGAATATTTACATTATTTTATTCATGAGCTCCATGCTTTGGGTAATCAATACACAAAATGTAACCTCATTGTACATAGTGGCAGTATTTGTGCATTCATGTACATGTACATGTACTGTACAATTTGTACATCGATTGTATGATCATCTCTACCTATTGTGCCTCTTCTCAACCTAATGAATATTCATCAACCTGCCCTGGTATCTTGGGGGGTTTGTGATTGGACTGAAGTAGGCATGAATTTTTAATTATACAGTATTTTTGAAAAGTCTTTTGCTATAGGGGCCTACACGTTATACATAGATTGTATGTATTGTCATCCCTCCTACATGTATGCGCCTCTTCTCAATCTAATGAATATTCATAAACCTGCTCTTGTATCCTGCAGGCTTGTTATTGGACTGAAGTAGACATGAATATTTAATTAGACACAAAGTCTTCTCAACAGAGCGCTCTGGGTAAACAGTGAAATTTTAATGAATGGATTATTATTTATAATGCAACAGGATTGATTTGTGTGGTGTTTACCTTGTTATGAAATAGACGGTACACTGGCATTTAAACTTCAGCTGGGTTTTAAACTTAAAGGTAGGGAATACTTTTGGTAATCGTCAAAGACTGGTATCCTCACTTGGTGTATCCCAACATCTGCATAAAAAAACAAACCAGTGATTGGGCTCAATTGGTCATCGAAGTTGCTGAGAAAATGATGAAAGAAAAAAACTACATTATTGCATAGAATTGTGTGCTTTCAGATGCCTGAGAGAGGCTTTATACGTGAAGTCTTTCCAAGTTTCAAATTTGGGGTGAAAAAATATCCCTTTCTCTAAAACTTTATCATTCAAAAGGGTGTTGTTTCTAACAACCAACAACCCACCAGTGCTCTTAACCAAATAAATTTGTATGCACATTAATTTTGGGAGTAATTACCAAAGGTACGTCCTCACCTTAAGGGGAGCACATCGTACAGTATGCAAACTGAAGTTCATTTACTGAATTTGCTGGGAATCCTGTGAGTGTACATTCACATTTTGTGCATGTCACTGTACATGTTGAGTTCGATCCACTTATGCATAACATTTGGAAAACCAAGTTCTATCCTATACTTGTAGACTTTACATTTTTATTGTGACTAAAATCTCAGTTGTAAACTACAAGTACAAGGTCCTATAAAACATGATGAACGAATTTGCTGTGCATTGTAAACCTACATGTATACCACCAGTGAATAAACATAATTGGGTAAAGAACTTGTAAAATGGGCTGAGTTCCAGAATGGAACCCACAACCCATTGGAGCAAACCAGCGTTCGAGTTGGTGGGTGACCCACTTGTGCTAAGCTTTTTTGTGTGCAAGTAGTAAACCACAAGAAAAAAATTACTCAGTAAATTTGTGATAATTTTGGGTTGAACAATGAAAAATTTACTCTAGTGGATTTGAACCTGCATGAGTTTTTTTATCCCCCACTTGGCCCAGTCAGAAGTTACAGTAAAGTGTAACCTGAAGAGATGACCTGGGCCCACATTTCACAAAGTCTGTAAGCACAAAAACTTACTAACCACAACAAACTTTGCTTAGCAGAAACAGAACACCTGCCAACATTTGATGAAGTTAACATTGTTTCAACTGGTGCCCCACTCATTTTTTGCTAAGCTGATTTTCCAAGCAGTTTTTTTTCTGCTAAACAGCTTTGTGGGGCCCTGTCTGTATGATTGTGCGTACACACTGCGCTGTGTGCTGTGGTAGTCCCATGATACTAATTAGTAATTAATGATGTGTACCAACTAGTTCCCACTGCTCCCCTAGACAGTGCTAATTTGTCATTCAAACTTTGCCAAGTATAGAATCCTTGCATTTTAATTATTCACACAAAGTAGTCATTGTTGGTTACGTGATACTCTACCAATACAAACTCTGGCTGAGGGACATCTCAAATAGTCCAGTCGTTTGACTAATTTATGGCATGCCTTTCTGGACAGCGTATTGGTCAACCACTGTCCTTCAGTGAGAAGTAAATCGAGAACATGCAGAAAGGTTGCTCCAAAACACTGACTTATTAATGAGAGCTTCGTTTAGGAAAATCAAGTCTTTTCACACTATTCAGATTAGGGAAGCTTAGAGCTTAAGTGAATCAACCAAGAGTCCCAGTTTGTACAAGATCGTATTTATTAATTTACGATGTTTCCTGGAGTTTAGGGTTTGCATACTTTATGAGCTGTACACCAATGTGTTTCCCTGGAGATGGGACCACTTGTTGCTAGAGGAGTCCCTTCGCATGCAAATTCTCCCATGGTTTTTACAAGTTTACACAAAGGAAGTATGTTGGGCGGGAGTGGGGAGTGGTTGTTGCCGGGGAGGGAGGCTGTGCCATCATTAGGCCATCGGGACACGCCAAGACCAGGAAGGGTGAAAGAAGTAGGTGGGAGCCTGATCAAAGCAGAGACGCTCTAAGTTATCTTAGAGTGATTTGGCTTTGAAGGATTCTATCGCCACATTCTTTGCCTTGTGCCTTGAGACTTTTGAGACATCCTCGCTGATTTTCAAGAGAGTTTGTTGTCCGTTGGATACTTCTGTGGAGTGTTTTGATATTTCATCACAGAAAGGGAACTTCAGGGTTTGTTATGCAATTAGCTCCTGTGCAGCTCTGTTGGCCTCATGAGTGAAATTTGAGATCAAAATTCAGCCGCACCTTATTCTTTGTTGGCATTTGAAGTTTCAAGACAAGAAGTGTTGACAACTGGAGATTGGCTTGGGAGTCTTCGCTGGACTGTTGTGCCTTATTAGTACTGGTTATTGTGCAAGCGAGATCCCTAGACATCAAACAGCCAAGTTTGTTTTCCCGTAGGATATACCAAACAATAGCAGTTTGTGTTCTGAATGCTCTATGTGCGTGCACCCAGGATTCATGAAGATCTCTCCGTGCAAAATTCCGTGTGGATGGTCATATCACATGGTGAACCTTCTAAAGCACTAAATATAAACCGTCACATGCTGTCATAAATCGTTGAGTATATCTGATTGCACTCGGATGTGATTTATGGACTTGATATTTTAAATATTGTTGCGGGTATTACAGTCACTTTTTCTTTGGATAGTATGGGAAAGCTTTTTGGTTCTAACATGGATAGACCAAGGAACGGGAAAGAACGCCGACGGATTGTTTTAGCGCCGACCACAGCTCAGCTGATCCAGGTTCAGGAACCCAATGTGTCTGGGTTGAAACTGGAGATCTGGTTGAATAAGACGGGGGCTCAGACTGGGCAACAGGTTAGTTTAGTACAGCAGTGTTTTAAAAGACACAGTTTGTGTAATACGCATAATTGAGGTTTTGTTAATTTGAACCATCAAATTTTCAATACAATTCTATTCAATTATTTTTATTATCCCCAAATAGTAAATTCTTTTCAACCTTTACATCATAAAGATAAGAATACATAAATTTATCAACAAAAAAAACCCCACATAGATATGAACTTGTGAAAGATAATATAATTTCTTAAGTTACAAGCATCATTGTTCAACTTACAAACTTGTACTGTTTGCAAAGTTGACTGGATTTTCGATCACCTTGAATTAGCGTGCATTGTAGCAGTTGTTTTTGGATAGAGCTTGAGCAAGCTGCTACATGTACATTTAGTAGTACACATACATTGTAGTACGGTACCAAACTGGGTGAAACTAGGACGTCATTGTCCCTGTAACTCCATGCAACGCCACGTAAAATCCATGCAACACAAGGTCTGTTTTTGTGCTAAGTTACAGTGTATATATCCCGATTTGAAATATTACCTAACTTTGGATTGTTAACGTGCAGTTGACACGGTTTGCTTAACACAAGTCGGCATAAATTTAAATTTTTCTCATAAGTTTCAAGACTTATTTTTGGTTTTATTTACATCCGGCAGTTCCAAATGTTTCTTTCAACCATCATGATTTTGGGGGTTGAAAAAGGTGATGTGATAAAATAATAACAACAAGCACAGAATTGCACCCGAGTCAGTCTCCCATAACTGATGGCTGAGAGGTGCTCAGAAGTTAACCGGTGCGAGACTTACACGGTCTATTGATTTAAAACACCCGCAGAATTATTGATAATACATAAAGTCTACAGCGTGGGTAGTTATTTCGATGTCCTTCCAGTTGTGTACTGTACTTGAAGGGTAATTGAACTCAGACACTACGAACGTGACGAACTGTGGAAGTGAGGGCCAGTTCCGAAATAGATCTCGTAGATTCAATTAGATAGCATACAAAATATTGACTGCTTGAGTGCTATCGTTAAAACTTTGATTCCCATGGTGTTGATCGGGTACCGTTCTACATGTAATTCAAGATAAAATTATTTAGAATGCTCCAGGTTGCATTACGGCTTATAAAACCAAGATAAAGGCCAAGTAGAAAACATTCAGAAGACCTCGTTTCAATTCAGCATCCTTTGGCCAAACTTCCAAAAATGTGGGTCCAGAATGACCCACAGTTCACTAAAAACACATAAAGAGAACCCTGATATATTGTGACAAGACATCTAGGTACCAAGAAGCTGTCGTTACAAAGGGTGCAGCACACTGGTTGCTATGGCTGGGTATCTTTTGCACGACTTTCTAGTAAAGTTCCAGACGTGCTGTACAGGGCTCGAATTTGGGGAGAAATTTCACAAGACTAAAGGGCTTGTAGCTCAAAATCTTTACTGGACCAGACATTTT
>JAUELU010000018.1:53800-67436 GCA_032357145.1 Evasterias troschelii
GTTCTTGAGATATGGTCCCACTTCCGGTTGACCCGGAAGTAAAGGTCAACATGGGGTCACGGTTACCCAAGGCTTATCTTCAATGCCCAAGGAGTCTATAACTGAAAAAAGGTTTGAAAATCGGTTGTGTAAGTCTTGAGATATGGTGCTTATAAGGTTTTCTAATTAAATATTCACCTCGCTGTTAATTGGCTAATTAATTAAGAATGTTAACATTTTTTTCATTAAGAGTTATGCTTATGTTCTAAGCTTCAAAATGATATATGATTTAACTCTTTCGGACTTACACTCTAGGATATTAGGCTTAAAGAAAAAACGTGTACAAATGCTATGGGATTTAGAGTGGAAACAAAGAATAATAAAAATCTCGACGAAATCAATAGCTGTTCCGACTGGATCGGAACAGCTAATAAAAATACAGTACCCAAATTATCAAAGGGATTCAAAATGTAATATTTTTGTTTGCATTTTGTTTCCTTTCTAATTCACAAACTGTTGATTAACATTAAATGAAGTACAGGTTTGTAAAATTCATAATAAAATAAAATATAAAACTTTGTTTTTTCTTAATTTCTCAAATTTTATTTTCAGGAATTGTCTGTATCATTTACTCTCACGGGAAAATATGTTGCTGTTTTGGGGTAAGGTAAGAGCCGCTAATTATTTTTCGCACTAAAAATAGAACCTTTCAAAATTAACCTTTCAATGCACAAAGGGTGGTGCCCTTTTCTTAGTAGCTTAAGGTTAATAACTTCCTTACTGCTGTATCATTTTTAGATGAAGTGAATGATATTTCCCAATAGGTGTAAATCAATTCTAAAGACCCTAGATCTTTAACTAGAAAATCAAAAGCCAGAATGAAAAGTGAGCTTACTTGAGTCTTCCACCAACTGCTGCTGCACCCCCTGGGATGAGCTTGGTGATGAATATACTTGGATCATCTCCAATATGTGGATTATCCACTCCTCCTGCTATGCTGAAGCCAAGACCGGCTCCACCCTGTAATAGAAAGAGGGTTTGGTCATACATTCATTGCTTGCAGGCTCATACATCGTTCTTTTGATTATTTCAATATTTTTATGGAAATGGTGGAAAAAAATACCACCTTCAAAAGTTGTGTGTGCAATGTCTTTGAATGCAAGTGTTAAGTCACTCCAAAATAGACTTTTGTTATGATGAATTCATCTTGTTATATGTCCCATCCGACTAAATGTCACCAAACCAAGGCTAGACAGGGATATAGCCTGGTAATTTGTTAATGGTAAAAAAACTACCAAAAATCCATAGTCAAACCAATGAATGTTCTAGATTGTAATGAGCTCAATGTGGTTTAAGCCACATACACTTGGCAATCAGCATAAGGGCAGGCATGGGTAGTCAATTACTCATGAATTGAGCATGGTCAAACCAACACAAAGTGAGGAACATCAGCTTACCCGATTTAATATGATGTCTTCATATTCCCACTCGTCTATATTGTTCTGCAAAGATTTAAAAACATTTGAACTAAGACAATTCATACTGGCATTGAGCCATCAATAAAAAATTCACCAAAAGCCAATTTCAAGACGATTTACATGTATGTATAATAAAGAAACATCAATATCCTTGATTAACAGAGTTCATCTGCATTGGTATTAGTACATAAGTACAACATTATACATTGTACTTCATGTCAACGGCAGGTCCATTGCTTTACCTTGATTTAAAGTTTGTACACAACACATGCTTACAGTTAAATTAAGTGGGTTGGCCACTTGGGATATTCTAATTCCCAAAACACACATTTTGCATCTTGAACAGTGAAATTTGTTGCCAAATGGGCTAAGATGTAACAAGTTAAAGGAAGGATTGGAACGGATGATATAATAAGCTTGAATACAGTGATGGGCTGTCTACAGTTTGTACATGATGAGGAATATATTAACTTGGGGCAATCAATAAAGCAGGAAAGCTTTTAAGCTAATAATGATACATACATGTATGATAGAGAGAGGGAAAGAGTAGTGTTACAAGCTTCAGACTCTCTGTCCCACTCTGTCTCATGTACATCAACTCATGCTAATGTCAATATGTTTTTTCATGGTGTTATTTTTCAGTTCATAAGTTCAGCATTTAATTCCTGCTGTGTCTAGGGAATGGGGCACTTCAAATGATGTACACAAACACCTGAGCTCACAATTTGCACGGACCTGCAATGCTAAATGGCAACCACTTATTCTATAGAAAAACTGAGTTTATTTGCGTGGCCTATTTTTATCTTTTTTACAAAGCTGCTTTTTTCTTTTCTTTTCTTGTTTTCCCCTAGCCACAAAAATAACGAAGGAAAACAAATATCAAATGAAGCTTTTCAAATAAATATTAGTAATAGTGCTTCAAAAACAAAATAGAAGAAAAATAATGCAGACATATATGTATGGAACTTGAAAGGGTCGAGCTTAATGTAGATGTGTTATGCATATGTACACTATATGGAATACTACTTGATTATTATCATGCACTGGTATTTTGTCTGGACGTTGTTGCTAATGTACATGTAACTCATTTTGATGTCCATTACCACCTGTTTATCTTCATTAATTTCAATGTATCTAAAGACTAATTCATAGTTAAGGGTTTTTCCTTCCTTTTTTCTTTTAAGATTCACGGTTGTTTCATTGTCAGGAAGAAAACATTTATACGGCCAAGATTTCTCCCTTTCAATAAAAGTCAAGAAGACTTGAAGACATCTTCAGATAGTAGATGACAACAATTAATAAGTTTCTAGTTTGATTCACACAGGTTCAAGGTGTCACTGCTCTTATTACATCAAACACAACATCACCAGGCAGCAGCTGCTGTGGGCAGGTTCATAATCTAGACATTGGATTCTTACCATTGGAAGGCTGTCACTTGGTGATACGTCGTTGGGAGACTGTTTAAGATGGTCAGCATTTACAAAGACAGGGGAAGGACTTGGCTGTAGGAAGAAAAAGATAAAAACAAAACAGTCAGAACTTGGATAAAACAAATCTATAAACAAGACACTCAATACATGTATAAGGACATATTTTTTAGAGAACCAATGAATAACTTTTAAAGCTGGTTTTTATTGCATTCACTGTATTTTGTGAATTTATGAAACCTGAACTAGTTACAATGTGAGTAGTGGAGTGACCTGCTGTACACCAGGGGTAAGAAACACACCTAAAACCAATGTAAATTATTGATTTATAAGAATAATGGTGATTCTGACAATGAACCAGTGGTGGGCTTTTTTTATCTAATAAAACAATTTTAAAAGATATTAACAATAATAATTTTGAGTACAATTTTAATTCCATTTATACAAGATGAAGGTCAGCTCTTCACCATGATAAACTGCCTCTTGCTTAATATAAGTTGTTATTCTTGCCTTACTGTAATGGCAACAGGAAGTCATTTTCTTTTCTTTTTGTACACTGTAAGGACTTTGCTTTGCAATTTTCTAAATGTTTTTTTTCATATTGTGCATATTTTTCCAAATAAAATACTGAAACTGAAACATTAACTTTGAATATCATGAACACTAATTTAAATGTTTCCATTTTAGCAAAAACATTTTTTTTACATGTTGAGAGGATAAGAGATTTTTCTTCAAAAAAAGTACAACTGCAAGTCTTGTTAGCTTCTTGCTTTATTAACATCTAGAGGAAATCTTCAAGAGTTAAGATGCAATTTAACACACTGGGATTCGTGAGTTTGGAAAGCTCAACCAAATCACCAAGGCGTCAAAATAAATCCTTTACTATTGTCGTTGATAATGCAAGCATCCATGGTTCAAACCGGGCCACTGATGAATGATAACATGATTGGTTTATTTTGGTCAATTGAAATCAACCTATAATAAGCAATTTATTCATTACAAAGATTTATGCTGAGTACATAAATGCACTTTTTGTGTTGAGTTATTACAAATCGGCTTTAAACAGCCGTCATTTGTGATAGAAATACTGAAGAAGAAAAATTCCACGACCCCCAACGTCCAATGTCAATTTCTTCGGGATTTTTTTATTAGACTTGATTCACTACATGTAGGCCCTACATGTCAATCTAAAACTGCACAAACTGTAAATAAAACATACTCTATAATTTATGCAAATCTTTGCTTTATAGAAACAAGTCTAACTTGTATTTCAAGAAGTGTTACTCAACCGGGTCCTACAAAGATCAAAAGTATTTTAATAATCTTAGAAGGTTAAATTTCCATACTTAAAGAAGGGTAGATTTCATTATCCAAGAAACTAAAATTTACTCATATAACTGCAAACCTCTCAAGGCTTTTTTGTATTATTATAACCTACATACAGAACCTACAAGTATACACAGCAGCACAAGTTGATCGTGCTTGCAAGGCATCAAAGCCAGAACATGCCTACATTTTATGCCAACCCAATTTAATAGTCACTCCCAAAATGGAAAATTAATACAATCTAATTAGTGTAATTGCCATCTCCTGAACATTTTCATTATCCTGTAGCTCTAGACCTCTTCCATCAATACGTCAAAAAGCCCACAGACAGGTGAAGCAATTTCATTACTGGCAGAAAACCCAATACATTCATTTAATGGCGCAGACTTTTTGTCGTATCCAACACGCTGCACAAACAACCCTACTTCACTGAAGATGAAGTGGCAGGGAGGGCTGATAGTAAAATTACAAAGCGTGTTGCAACGACAGTAAGGTACAAAGCAAATGTACGAGTCAAGCCTGGCCAGGGGGGCCAGCAGTTTCCAATGGTTCCACATTTGCCTCAAGATGGAATTTCCGTTTGGGAGAACGTTTCATAGCTGATGAGTCCGCTCAAACAGTCACTGGAGAAAAAATTAAGTTATGTCGCAATACGTAGTGACATCGTGCTCACTGGTGTAAATTTTTACATCAGATAAATTGATTAATAAGCAAAGTTGACGGCTATGAATGAATTGAAAATGAAGACAAGTAGGTCAATTTACTCCAGCCATAAATTTATCATGGGAAGCACGAACAATGCCAAGATTGCAAACTCTTTAAGCTGAATTTATTACAAAATGAATTCCCCTGGATGCAAGATTGTGAAAGGGAGCCCGCTATCCTCATTGCCTGATTTACTCTTGCCATTATGCCAGAGTACTACGTCTGAATCTATTATGTTGGAGAAATTAGGCCATCTTAATTCTGAACTCAAGAAGTTTAAAGGTACAAGTAGTGTCTTAATGACACATTTTTCTTTTATGCTTGTCATCTGACACCATGCTCTGAAGCACACTTAATCTAAAAGATAAACTTCACTGGGTTTAAGAAGGTGTTTACTCCCTAACCAACCATGGAGATAAAAGCTACAAAATCAACCCATATCTGGTCATATCAATTCAATATCATCAGCCATGGATGATGGTTGGCAGCTACTCGTACCTTTGTAGCTTTTTGGAAGGTTATTGTATTCTGTAGCTACATGTACTCCACAGATATTCAAAGTAAAGGGTCTATTGAAGACCCAGCAGTCTATCTCCCTCCCTCCCTCCCTCTCTCCTCATTCCCTCTTAAAGCGTACACATGATACAATCACATGCGCAATACTTGGATCTTAGAGCAAGGGTAAACTAAACAAATATTGTTCAGGACTGAATCCTGCATCTCATAACCCTCATGTTACGTCAAGGTCTTATACTACAACTTTATAATCAATGTTGTGTGTTGAATTCAGACACAGAGATTATCTTACAAATCAATTTGCTTCCCATCCTACCAATAGGAGTCACTATTACAGCATGTGAATGCAAATATCCATAAAAATCAATCAGGATTTTCCAACCTTGATCTTCGCTACGGAAGCAACAGTGACCTCATCACCCCTGGCCATACAATAAATCCAATTCCGTCAAATCCAAAATCCCTCCTCCTCGTGTAAATTTCAATTTCTTCTTTTATACATGTACACACAATTTAGTTCAAGGCCTCAAAATGTGAAATAGAAAATGGTTTAGAAATCTTGGCAAACCAGGGTTCACAATGTCAACTCACTTCTATAATTAATCTCCTTTCTGATCAAATCAATCTTGGAATTCTTGCCATTTTCAATATTCCACATAACCCATGGCATGGTTTGTTTGAATTTAGTGGATTTGTTTACAGTTTGCATTGGGGGCCAGGTGCACAAATCTCATCACAGTCCATACATGTACTATTGGGTGTTGTGTTAACCATGGAGGTCTAATTCTACCTCCATGTGTTAACCACAGACCACGCATGCATCAAAACACTGAAACCAACTAAAAGGTCTCACATTTGTCTGCTGATTGGATGAAAAAACATTTCATATTCAAGAATAGCAAGGATTACATGTACGTGTATTATCAGAGAACAAATCGCCATGAACTCAAACAAACCTTTTTGCACTTTTAGCAGGAATTCTAGAATTTCACACTTCATGCATATATTCCTATTCCCATTAGGTGTAAACAATACTTGTTAATAAACGGATGGACCAATGCTTCTTCAAATTGACTCACTTTCTACCGTGAGAAACAAACAGTTGAATGAAGATTCAGAAAAATATATTAGAAATGCTATCATCAATTTAAAGGACAAAGTTGTTAGTTGAAGGCATCATTCCGTAAAATGAGTAAATCAAACCAACCGTGATGCAGTGCAATATGGAAAGAGATATTATTCAATAAGGGATATAACTGGCTGGAAATATAACAGGCATTAAGAGTAAGAAAAAAAAGCAAATAAGCATTAAATATATGAGGCCAAGGGTGTGATGAAGTGATGCAGTTATGGTTAAAAAAAGAGAAAACGGAGAGGTGTGGTATGGATGGAGACTTTATTGCGTCTGATTGAATGCACAGTGAGGTTGTAAATTGACACTTCAAGTATGAAATTAAGCATCCCAGGCCTAAGTGTTGACAAAGAAGGTAAGAAGCACAGGGGCTTTTAACAACTCCACTAGAGGAGGAAAAAATATCCAGTCAGGCATTCATGCTGGAATCATTCCCAGATAAATTCCTATTCCTGATCTATTTGATTCCTGACACAGATATCCTATTATTTTTGCATAAATCCTTAAAATATGTAACCTACACTAAACATGTACATGGAAATATGTAATAATAATTGTAATATTTTGTTAAATAAAAACTGAGTAATAATAGTTATAGTTATAAACAGTGCAGTTTCATGAAATCAGGTATAGTAGCATGCTTTCTGATTTAAACATACATGTAAGGCCCCACTTGACACCTTAGTAAACAAGTTCAGTTCTTAACTCAAGTGCTTAGTTCATATAGCTCCATGGTTTCGTAACACAATGGTTACACATGCAGCTCAATTAGGCCACAAGTCTGTTGCATCAGGTGAAGAAATGGGAGGGTACTTTCTCCTATAGTGTCATCCTTTTGCAAAAGCTAGTGTCAGTGGAGACTAAAAACGTGTTTGACAGTCGGCTGAGCAACTTATTAGATACATCCGTAAACAACGCATTATATCTGTACAGACTATGTGCTCTCGATGATTCACTGCTTGATTATTTACTTCAACATCATACTTATACCATAGAGAAAGGACAGATACCATCCCCCTTCACTAACCACTGAGGTCTAGAGTAATACAGTATGCATCATGTATACATCTTACTACCTCTTGGGAATCACTTTAATTTGAGTATTACAAGTTCTTGTTCATCTAAAAGGAGCTGTGGATTGAATGTCAATAAAATGAAGTGCTGGATGTTTGTAAATATTGTCCAAGAAAAGAAAGTTTTTGAGCAGGATTCCTTTTCTTCTTTACTCCGGGGGCATCCTTGTCAATGACAACTCAACCTGGCACAATTTCTCAGATGTCTTTTTGATGCCAAATCCCCTTTACAGTCAACATAATTCCATTTACTAATTTACTAAAAGGCCGAGTACATTCTTCTTAATGCAGATACATGTTATGCATGACTAAACAGCAACAATTCATTACAAACCCATTACAAACACATCAATTATACTGTTTACAGGTCTAAGCATACAAAAACAAAATCTAATTTAATCTTTTACAACAGTATAAATTTTCAGTAGAGTCAGGTTTAATATTCCTGAAATTTATTAATGTATTACAAGCGTGACTAAATGTATACAGCACTTTAAGTTAAAAACAGCTGGAATCAAGGAGAACAGTTTGGGTTTTTAGACAGAAGAAGGAAAAGACAAAGAGTACATTTTGAGACTGTTAGGAGCCTGAAGCAACAGGTGTTATGCCACAATGTAGCTCATGAATATCATTATTGATCATGGACTAACCCAATTTATAATATCAATAGTCTCTGTACATCTTTTGTAAACTTTCTCTAACAAAAATATGTTTGAATGGGACGAAACTCTCCATGCATCTTAAATTTGTGTACATTATACAGTTATTGAGAAAAAA
Organism: Evasterias troschelii; assembly: GCA_032357145.1. Classification (NCBI taxonomy): domain Eukaryota; kingdom Metazoa; phylum Echinodermata; class Asteroidea; order Forcipulatida; family Asteriidae; genus Evasterias; species Evasterias troschelii. The sequence goes on from JAUELU010000018.1 coordinate 62,214, forward strand.
ACTCAATTATAATCGTCTAAATTATAATTTGTCTTGAAAATTTTTGAACAATATAATCAATAGAGTGACAATGGATAGATGCATCTAGTGTTTATAAATAACTGGCCTTCAGTAAGGTGGCCTTGTCAATACAATGGAGGGAGAAGATGTGTAATCACCAGGCAAAAATGCAGACAATTTTAACAAGTTCAGTAACGATATTTTGTGTTCAGCTTCCACATCATGTAAAAATAAAGTGAAATATTTCAAAATGGAATACAACAAAATTTTTATTTATGCTTTTAATAATTATTTTGTTTCTTTTCCTTTACAAAACAAGGCAAATAAAATCAGCTATTAAAGTTAGCCCTAAAGATAACATGTTATTTAGAAAAGGTTTTCAAGATAGTTTGCACCAGTTGCAACTTTGACTTTAAGGTCTTTTTAGAATTGCAATTTATTAACTTATTCATTAGACTGTAATCAGAACAGAATGGCTAAAAGGGCTATTTCAGTTTGGCCTCAGTTGATGGCTCGTCTGACAAGAACCAGAATTCAGTTTCATCACCTGATAATAGACCTCACAAACACACAATAATGAGTCTGAGGTTTCCATGATAACTACGCCATCTCAAAGGGCATTCAGAACCCTAGCCAATAATACCAATCTCCAAAGCTAAAGCTTCAGTTTCTACTGACAAACCATCAACAAATAAACTTGATGAAATGTAGTCCATTTTTGTCGGTCATGATGAAAAGAGTTTGTATTTTTGCAGAGAATCTGACTCGTCTGCACTATTACTCAAGACAAGTTGATAGGAAGAATACATTTACTAAGAAATATATTATTCCTAAATAGAAAAATGTGCCAGGATGAATAACCATCTGTCAGTAGAAACTAGAGATGCTAAGCATTCTATTTTTGGAAATGTGTCTCTTAACAGAAATTTTCAAAACAGCTTTCAAATATGTTGAAAGTAACTGATCTTTTTATAGCAAATAAAAACATAAAAAACAGGGTGGGGAAACTAAACTAAAATATTGCTTTGTAATTTAGACTTGACCTCTGTTCTTGGTTCATCTAGAATTCTGAAATGCACTGTCAATAACAAGTGTATAAATATACACTTTATAGACAGGTATAAAATCTTGTTTATACCGAAAACCGAGATACATGTATAACCTCATTGTATGTCCATTTCTTGATCTGTATGTTTTCTTTTTCTGTCGGCACAGCTTCCCGAAAATAAAATAAATCCTGAAAAACAGCCGCTGGCTTGTTTTAGAACTGTCTGGTTGAGATGGATAAATGGAATGGCAAACCAATGAAAACCAAACACAGATGAGACTGTAAAGGAAAGTGTAAGACAGGTTGATCAATAGACAGAAACCAAGTCAGAGAGTCTTGGAAGATCCTTAAGAAGAATTGAAAGCAAGAGTCCAACTATCAAGCAGACGATTCAAAAAGTAGTGTGTAACTTCTTGAATCCATCGTCAACAATCTTTGTCAAGTTCCCTTAACATCTAATGACAACGACACCATGATAACAGTCTATTAATAGTGACTTTTTATCATGTTGTTTTTAGCTAGGATAGCTTGTATAATGTTGAAATAAATGCTCTAATTTGGTCAGAAATGAATGTCCTAAATTGGGAAAAGGGCACAATAATATACTTGTACATGAAATTTCTCTGAATATTGACTACATCAGGAAATTCCCATTCTATTAATAACCTTTTTAAAAGTCAACCATCAAGGAGAAAAGTTGCTTTCATTAGATAATTGCAAACTGCTAAAAAAAGTTACTTCAAATATTTAAAAATCAAGAAATGATGCTTCTTATGCCAGCCTCAATCTAATTTCCTTTAGGGATTCTTGAACTCATTTTCTGGCAAAACTGGTGTGGCAAGAGTAATCTAATTTCCCAGGTTTGGGGATGTTTTCAGCTATCTTAAATCAGTGTTCTTCGTCTAACAAATCAATAGGCACCTGCCCTCACTGTTGACTCAGTGAATGATAATCATGCAAGACAAAAAAAGTAAAAGGGAAAAAGGACTTCCAAGAAGATTAAAGCATTGAGAAAGGAAATAAACCATGTACATGTACATACTGCAGGCTCTGTTACTGTTTTATGAAACTTTATGTGTGTGCGTGGCTGGACCTTTAACAAAAGAGGACAATAGGGTCCTCGGTTAAGGTCCCAGTTGGGTGAAGGTCCCTAGTTGGAAAGTGTGTAAAAAACCAATGAGAGATGTTGCCAAAAAGTACAAACTAAAGAGGGACAACATGAGGTCTAGATTGCAGGTGTTTACACTTGTCTTAATGTGTCTACCAGATGACAACAAGGAACCCAGTGGTCTGAAAGACTGAAGATGTTGTCAGTTTGATTTTGTAAATAAGACCAACAGATAGGAGAACGAAGCGAAGTCCTTCATTTACTGGGTCGATAAACATGGGCGACTCTGTGTCTGTAGAATTTCACTACAAAACTTTAGTATTGTAATCACTGTGCACATGAAGTAAATGGTAGCTATCATGTATGCACCTGTTTGATTTCCATCCTACTCAAATGTTCACACATTAACTTTCCTATTTTAGCCCAAAATCATTTCTCTATAAAACCTACTATGTATTGTACAGTAATTTCTTGACAGTTAGTAGCAAAATGTGAAACAGATGGAAACAGCTCAGTGTACTGCTCCAAAGTGGTTAACATTAACTTCATTCATGAGCAAGGAAGTAGTTTTTGGGGGTGAGATGACAATCGCAATGGTGATGAAAATGGAAACAACATGATGAATTGTGAAGAACATGGTTACAACGATCTACTCATTTCAATGATGTCCTTGATCTCATTTTAGAAACAGTTTCGTCAGAAACAAGTTGTCAGCCAATCAGACATCTGGGTACCTTTTTAATACTTTCTTTATTTACAAAACAAATCTATCAATTATGAATACTTAGGAGAATTGTACAATGTAGGCAGAAAGTGTTTAAAAACAAAGCAGAGGGAGTGAAGATAACATCTTTAAGATTACACAGTTGCCATGAAGTCAATGCATACATGAATGGAAGAGGAAATCCCTCTGGGAAAAGTAAATCCAAGACTTTTAAATTTGATATTTCATACCAGGCCTTTATACTTCAATAGTTTATTGAAAAGACAATTTGACTGTTTTTTTGTAATTCAAATCAAAAACCGGAATTCATTAACCTTTAAATCTCATATTTGGTTTGTAAATGAAATCAACTTTTAATTCCTACCAATCCAATACACAAAAATAGAAGTACAATGGATTATTGATGACGGAAAGGATGCTTGGGTTTTGTTTTGCTTTATATACATTAAATTATCGTAACCAAGGCAACGGTACGGAATAATCTTATAATCTCCAAAAAACCTTGTAAGATGTTCCTCAAAAGTGAATTATGACAGAATAATGCGTTGTGGATGAATACAGTGCATGTACTCACTTCTGGTAAAAGAAAATTGCAGTTGTATTTCATAAGATAAATTTTACAAAAGTCAAATCAACATTTGTGATGCAACAGCAATGCATATGGAAGCCACCATCATTTGTTTATGTTGGAATTGACATACTGATCCAAGTCTGAAGAACATTTTATAAAATAGTGCAAACAATCTGATGATCCCATTAACAACATCAGTATTAATACCTGTAATTAAGCACTCAGGGTCTTCATGGACATTTGTGGAAATTATTAATCTTATTTCAGGGAAATAGTCTTTATTTCAATTTCATTGTCCATGAAAATTGTTTAACAAATCGGTCAAACTTTTACTACAATGTTTTAACATTGATCCAATTTATACTTGTATAACCATTTATTATACAATTACAAAGAGGAACATTTTTAAGGTGTTTCTAAGTGCATCACCATCTGTTCCTCGTTCCAAGAGTAAAAATCGTTTTTGTCTATGCAAAAAATAAAAAATAAAAAATGTAAACAATCCATGTTGGGGGTCACCTTTTCAACAAATTTTATACATGTTTCCGGTAAAGTTATCAAAACTTGATGCTTTCTTTTCTTTAATCCTCATGCCAGAATTGTTTTTCTCTCTTCTTTCTTTATAACAATTAGATTGTATGCAACACATTGGTAACATGTTTGGTTAAGTAATTAACGTCCTAACTTTTATAAACAATAACAGTTGTGAATTTGACACACATTTTATGAAACATGAAAGAGAGATAGGGTGTCCAACAGCACAAACCAGCCCAGGATTTCCTTGAATTTAAAAGTACTATCACTAGTATCAGATCAAACAAAATGTAGCATCTTTTGTTTTCTCAAGAGCAAGAAATACAAAGTTATGAATTCTTATAAATAAGCCTTGTTTTTTATGGAAATGGTCAACATTAACTAATCCCTAAATGTGTGCTTTTTTACTTAGGTCATGTACGTGAGTCATGCTAGTTAATGAGCTCACTGCTGAATGGTGATGCTACATGTAGATCAGATCAGGTTAGAAGTGACTGTATTGGATATGGCTAGAAATCAATTACGATAGTTGCTTGAGCCCAAGCTGTTATAGCAGTGACAGTATTGGATATGGCTAAGAATCAACTTCTATAGTTGCTTGAGCCCCAGCCGTTAGCAGTGACAGTATTGGATATGGCTGAGAATCAACTTCTTTATAAGCCCCAGCCGTTAGCAGTGGCAGTATTGGATATGGCTAAGAATCAATAGATCGATCCATTAAGCCCCGCCTCCTTACGAGTTGACCAATCACAGCCGCGAAACCCGATCACCAATAGTGCAAAGATCACCAAACGGCTCAAATGGTGATCAGATTTCGCGGTTGTGATTGGTCAATAAGAAATGGGCGTGGCTTAATGGTGGTGTATTACAATGGTTGCTTAAGCCCAAGCCATTAGCAGTGACAGTATTGGATATGGTTAAAAAATCAATTACTATAGTTTCTTCAGCCCAAGCTGTTAGCAGAAACAGTATTGGATATGGCTAAGAATCAACTTCTACAGTTGCTTACGCCCCAGCCGTTAGCAGTAACAGTCTTGGATATGGCTAGGAATCAATTACTGTAGTTTCTTAAGCACCAGCCGTTATAGCAGTGACTGTATTGGATATGGCTAAGAATCAACTTCTACAGTTGCTTAAGCACCAGCCGTTATAGCAGTGACTGTATTGGATATGGCTAAGAATCAACTTCTACAGTTGCTTACGCCCCAGCCGTTAGCAGTAACAGTCTTGGATATGGC
>JAUELU010000018.1:75924-87708 GCA_032357145.1 Evasterias troschelii
TTTTTTAGTTTTTTACAAAACTCGCAAAGTACTGAGTATACAGTGCTTCAAACAGATCGGGAATGGGTTAAAACCAAATTATAAAAACACACCGAACACTTTTTGTTTGTAATTTACAAACAAGATATGTCTAGTTATTAATGTTTTAGAAAAGGTGAAAGGTTCAAATTCCATGCAATGAATAATTCATGAGGGGAAAAAAGAAAAAAGAGATAGAATCTTAAAACACATGTATTTATTAAGGTCTATCCAAGACCTCCCCACCCACATCCACCCCAAAGGGGGGGGGGGGAGAGAGAAGCGAAGAAGAAAAATAAAACATCAATCACTTGTTCAAAAACCACAAAGTGGGAGTTCTAAAGTTAATATGTAACTTAGTGCTCTGCTTGCTTTACAAAGTTAATACTATGAACATTTCCAATAAAAGTGAACAATCTTTGAATAAAAATTAAATAAAAATGTCAAAATATCCCAACTATAAACATTTTGTTTTCACTGTTGATGATTGTATCCAATGTCCACATAAGATTGTCAGATTGTTTTTCTCATGGCAAATTGGGGAAAATATCAATTGACTTGTTTTGGGATTGCGGCTGTCTGACAGTAAATGCTTCAAGCATTAACAATAAAGAGATGAATAGACGCGGATATATTAATGCGTGGGTGCCAATTGCATTCTGACATCTGAAGTATGGCGTGTTGTGTAAAAATAAAATGTGATAACAAAAATCAAGAAAACAACTTTTGTCAAATATTTAAGTTTGATGACAGCTAAAATTTGACAAGTTACCCAAATAAACTTGAATTGTTTTGAAGACAGTTAGTTATATTTCCTTATTCTAAATCCTAAAATCTACATGAAACGGGCCAGGGTTGAAGAATGTAGTTTTCTTTTTATTATAACTTTTCTTCTCTCTAAAAACAAAAGAGGGTTTAAAACAATTTTAGGAAGAAGGGGAAAATTGAATAGAGCGGTTATTGAACCTGTGACCTCCTGTTTTAAAACAATTAGAATAATTTTAAATGTATAAATAAACAAATATTCCTTAATTATTTTAATAAAATGATTAAGAATTCTTTTTATGAATCAGTAAATCTTAGCAGTGCAAAATTACGCATCTCTAATTGTGACTCATATGAAGTGATTTTACTTCTTTACCTCTGTACACTAATAGAATTAGAGTTCCTGCAAGAGAATTAAGATTGTACCAATGTCTGATTAAACCCACAGTCAATATTATTGCAGACTGTGCTGCTGTTTGCAGCAGTGGTAGCACTAAATCGAGTAAGTACTCTGCTTCTCATTTTAAGCTGTGGGGATTGTTATTGTTTGTAACATTGTACTGTAATGTACATGTACCTCAAGATTGGTATTAAGGAAGATGTCAATCTAGCTTACTCAAGCATGTCTAGAAAATCATCATATAGCTACTTTTGTGCTTACCCAATTTAAGACAACTGATATGCAAATTTACTAATTAAAGCAAAATTTTGCAATAAATCTATGTCTTGCATATTTGATGATTTCCTGAACATGTTGGTTATGCATTAAATTTAATGGGGGCTGTTTCCTGTGAGGGGAACAATTTAGGGATAACTAGGACATGATTAAGGTTGTTGATTATCTGTGAATAAAATGATGTAAAATTAAGAATTACCTACATTGTGTACATTTTCAACTGTCAGGGGAACACAATGTACATTTGTCAATACTGTAATCAACAAATAGGCCTACCTTCCCAGATTTGTTTTTGTTTTTAGTTGACAAGTAAACCAAATTTCTCTTACCTCAGCCGGCAATACTGTTGACTGAGAGACGTAACTCTGTATGTTTTCTCTTACTTGTGGTACACTGGAGCCAACTACGGGAACCAGCCGCGGGGCACCATCTAAAGCTGTTGAATCCTCGTCGGGATAGTGATATTGCTGCAGAAATAAAGGGAAAAAAGAGGGGGAAATACATTTAGTCGCTTAGAAAGTTCTTTCAATACTTTCAGATGATTGAGACACTTTTGCAATAGAGTGAAGGAGGTAGGGTAAGGGTTACATGAGCCCAAATTTGCAGAATAATCTGCTGGTTCAGTGTGTGAACCAGAGCTTACATTTGCAGAATAATGTACTGGTTCAGTGTGTGAACCAGAGCTTACATTTGCAGAATAATGTACTGGTTCAGTGTGTGAACCAGATCTTAAATTTGTAAAATAATGTGCTGGTTCAGTGTGTGAACCAGATCTTACATTTGTAAAATAATGCGCTGATTCAATGTGTGAACCGGAGCTTACATTTGCAGAATAATGTACTGGTTCAGTGTGTGAACCAGATCTTACATCTTCAGAATAATGTGCTGGTTCAGTGTGTGAACCAGATCTTACATTTGTAAAATAATGTGCTGATTCAATGTGTGATCCAGAGCTTACAATTGTAGAACAATGTGCTGATTCAATGTGTGAACCTGAGCTTACAATTGTAGAACAATGTGCTGATTCAATGTGTGAACCTGAGCTTACAATTGTAGAACAATGTGCTGATTCAATGTGTGAACCAGAGCTTACAATTGTAGAACAATGTGCTGATTCAATGTGTGAACCAGAGCTTACAATTGTAGAACAATGTGCTGATTCAATGTGTGGACCAGATCTTGGTTACCCCTTAGATAAATTTCTTGTTTATATCACCTCAGCATTATTAAGCAACACCATCAGGTCATCCCATTCCACAGCCATTTTGTCTTCGAACAGTTCACTTGTTGTGTTGTTAATGTTGCATCAAGCCTTTTTATCTCCCATTAATGTGAACAGGCAGAGCTTTGACCAGTTTTGAGGTCAGCAGAGTAGGTTCGACTCTGTACCGATACACAGTTTGTAAGTGCAACTAGTCGGCTACAGCCAGTTTACTCCCAATGATAACATTTCACTGACAATTGTTGAGAACCAGCAACCACTCTAATAACACAAGCAACTGGTGCCCACTCTTACATTGGTTACCTCAAAGCAACTAAAACCAAAATGTCATTTTTATTTTAAGTCCTTGGCAACCCCAACTGAAATTGAATTATACTTAAATGAGAGGGTCATCTCCACCATGAGGTGTGAGTTTGGTGAAGGTTATTTAACACAGCAGAGTCAAATGTGGTAAAGAAATGATGAAATACAAAGTGAACTTCATTTTAAAAGGATGCCCTGCACCTGTATATCCAGGTTCATTTATACCTTTCAATTAATATTCTTTTCTTCTTTATAGAGATTTTTTTCTGTATAGTTACTCTCGAATCGGAAACTACATGTTGAGTATTCAGGTGGAAACTTAATTACCTATTTATTGTACTGTATTTCCCCATTGTAAATAATCTAAACTGTAACTATGCTGGGTTGTGTGCCAAGACAAGAACCAAATAATAATGCACAGAATGCACTATGCTCGGTACAAGCAGAGAAAACACTACAGAACCAAGATTACAAAAAGTATTCAAACCGACATACAATGTACATCTAACATGTATAATCTGGAAAAACTCCTAGCTACATGTATGCGCATAGCCAAAACATTAAACTCTTTTTGAATAAAACAGTCCTTTATGGTAAATCTTTCACAGTACAGAGGCCCTATTACCATCAGCCAAAATGAGCAAGACAGGCCAGCCACTTATAAAAGCAGTGACCTAAGTGACCTCAGGCGACCTGGATCAAGGGAATACTGTTATCCCATCTCTACGGATATCCCCACTAAAACATATCTGTCAACTCAGTCCTCTGGGTTTTGAGAAAAAATGTCAAGTACTCAGCTTCTTCATACATGTACGTGAGCAATTCTTCCCCCAAAAATTCTTCAATTCTTCCCCATTTAAATAATTTCTGCCAAACATTCTCTATCTTGTTCTCTCTCTGAACATAACTGAAATTGCTGATGAAATAATGGCCAGGTGACACTTCACTTAGATTCCTAGCCAACTTGTGTGAGATACAAGACTCCAATGTCACCACATCATATTAATCTGACACCCAACCCCCTCTCTGTGTGAAGAAACAGAGTTTATTATTAAGTCACTGATGGAACTTACATATGGTTGATCCACCATGCTATAAATGCTGTTATTTAACAAATCTGTTTCAAATAGTTCTTAATTATTACCAATATATGGCCTTGTTATCAGAAAAACTCACAGCTCTGATGAAACATTTTGTCATGGATGTATTATTTATTTATAAACACGGTTTGTCCGTATTATCTTCAGTGACAAGTCATCAGTACAATAGCGTGCCATGCCACTGGACTGTCATCCTGTTTACTGGTCCATATTCTAAGTTTTCCGTTCAGCATTGTCAGTTGTGATGTACTTAATTTGAAGATAGAAATCAATATTTACATGCAGCGGTAGAAAGCAATAACTATCCAGAAAGACAAGTCAGTCAGATTTTTGATTGGTTCGTGAGTATTTTAACAATTATTGGCCGGCAAGCCAGTATTGAGGGAGAACGCTGTATAATCAACATCATTATACAGGCATGATATATAAACAAATTTCATCATGATATAGTTTAAATTCATTCCAAGATGTTATTTCAAATCAGTATCCCAAATGATTTGGTGCATCAAATAATCCCTTGCAGCATCAGTAGTGAGTGGGGTGTATGGTAAAACCATTTAGATACTTGTATGCTATGCCAAACACAAACATTCCAGATTCCAACAATGTTGTTTATAAAGCAGGTTTCTAGTGAGTTACGTACTCCAGGGAGTTTGAATTGATGCAAAATACACCATTCATATGAAACTAAACTACACTGTCACTATCTGATGGTGGATTTTGACAAGTAATCAAGAATTTTGTTTCACTTTTAATTTAGGTGACACTAAAATTCATGAAACTCATTATGATCTACATGCATTCTCAGGGTGAAATTTGAATATACTGAGCATCATCTTAAGAAGTGATTTCTTCTGACCTACATGACCTATGTACATGGTACATGTACATATCATAAACAAATCTACATTATACTTCCAGAGGATGATTTTTAAATGGTCATGCAAGTCTACAATGTTACAAACAGAAGGTAAAGTACAACTGAATCTTTCCAAAATGGTTCCTGATGTAAGCTTTGCTAAAATATCATCCCATACCCCTGCAGCATCGTTAATTATTAATCCATTCATTCGGGGGGGGGGGGGTCTTCTTCTTCTTTTATTTATATATAAATATATTTTTAACAACGCTTCAAGCATTCCACTAATTGCCCCCTCACATGGCAGAGATGAAGTATGACACATCTGGATCCATACATATTGATGGAGCATTACGAGGCTTGAATACTCACTTCAGTATAAATTACAGTGTGGGATTTTAGTTCATTCCAAAAATGATCATGAATTTCAAAGGTCTCACAATATCACTCTGAAAAATACACACAAGTTTTCTAGTAAACGTTTTTCATTATTATTAAAACCAAAAGGGAGTGCACAATCCCTTAAATTTGTCTTAATTACTGTTGCTCAATAACCTCATTCCTATTGATCATTGCCTCATAAGCAGCGCACGCCAAAGTCTTATCCTTGAAAATAATCACTTCAAATATTGATTCTTACTTGTTTCCTATGAAGAACAAGCTGGCTAATGTAAGCTGTATATTACATGTAAAAACACCAACTCTGACCATACATGTACACCTGTAACACTGTGCTTGCAAACGACAATTGTCTAGAAAAGTCATGAATAGAGAGATGAATAATTGAAGTTCAGATAACTAGGTCGTTGAATCGAACTTGAAATCTTGTGAATTTGAATTTCTTTTTCAGCAAAATTGGAAGATCACAAACAGGGCACTATTTAAACAAGACTAAACAACTCTTTAAAAGTAAAGATCAATTGCTTTATAAGCATTTACTTTTCTTTGTATGTATTCACTTAATTTTGTTCTTAAATTTAATTTCCTTGCATATTTGTTTTAAATTGTTAAATCCTATGCATTTCTGAAATTGTAAGCAGTGGGGGCAAACAGTTAAGCCTTGATGGAAACCCTTGGGGTCATTATTTATCATTCAATGTATCACCAAGTCATTTATGATAATGTCCATAGCACACATTACCTTCTCTTCCAAATCTGCAGCTGTTGAATTTTTAAACATAACAAAAGTGCATAATCTAAATTTCTGGTTGCCATGGCAACAATCCAGTTCTTCAGGCCCCCTGAGTAGTTCCATGCCTTTGCATATGACAACAACATGTCTACTCTTAAAAGACCCTTATGCTGTGCATGGTACATGTAACATACACTCAGTTTCTAAACTGCATGTCATTTTGGAACAATCTTGAAAATCAAATACAGAAGGTCTCCTTTTTTCAAGAGACCATTTTCAGACTTCATATTCTCACAATCTCAGACACAGTCCTACATGGGAAGTTTTTACTTGTGTATCAAACAGATAAAAATAAATATATTACAAGAGTAACTCAGTTCAAAAACATTTACGGTGCATGTACCACAAATATCTTTTTGTGTTGAGCATGTTACATGTTTGTATTTTACCTAGACAGAGCTTTAAATAATCACATGTGTAATTAACTCCCATCAATAGGGCAGTCAGAGGGAGAAGAAATCAATCTTGAGTAAACACCATCAGGGTTATTACTTATGAACACGAATAAATCAAATAATATAAATGGACTCTGGTTCCATCTTGAAATTGTTTCCTTCTGTACAGACTGGATGTATTGGAGTTTACATGTACTTGTGGATTGAAGTTCAAAGGAGCTTTCTAACATCATGTGCATCATAACCAAACTTGAACACATTGTGTTTAGTAGGGACTTATGATATAAATGGTTGCACAATGAACAGTCTATGTTCTTGTACAATGATACATTCTTAAAATTTGAAAACTGTCAAATATTTCAGACCGAGTAATGAATAATTCATAGTTAACAAGTGAAACATTTTAATGATTTTAACTGAAATTACCAGAGGTTTCTTCTTGCAGCCAAACAGCCCCACAACACATTCACATGGAAACCACGCACTTGATGACGGATCCGGACTGTGAATCTCATGGCGCCCTCTATGGTTCACATCATACGCACTCCACATTGCTACTTTTTTATTGTGATTATTCTTCGGAAGTATTGTTTATTTATTATTTTTCTTCACACGGCAGTCTTACAACTCGTGCACAAACTTTGATAATACAGAATCCATGTGAGATAACTCAGCATGGGTACCTGCCAAATGCCAAACGCAGATATTATCCTGCAGCTACACATGTACGTATACTGTAGACCAAATAAAATGACGAAAAACAAAGATGCAGCAGTCCCCCCAATTGAATCAAACTGTTTGCATCCAGTAATTCTACCTCAGATAAAGGCATGCAGAAATAGAACCTGTTGTAATGTTCACAAGGTTGGCTTGGGTCTGGAGACTGTTCCTTCATGTACATACATCTAGATGAAATCACACTTTGCATTCACTTGTGCAACCAAATCCACTATCCATTATTTCCTTACTGTTGGGAACCAGTTTATAACTGGCACTCCGCAGACTTTAAGCTGAAATGCTCTGATCACATAACTTTTGCGGATGAAATAATCTTATGTCTCGTTTGAGAAAAATCCTCCAGGTACATGTACAATTTAAGGATTGTTAACAAGAACAACAAAAACTGATTTCTTATGAAATCATAGTCAGTGGAAAAGGTAGAAGTTCAGTTGCACGATAATTAATCACACAGATCCAAGTATTTTCCAGCATAAATATTTGATGCAACAGTTGGGTTGAACAAATCCTAAATCAGTGAAAATGTGGCAAACTTTTAACTTTCCATACAGGTCAATGAACTATTAATAGAATCCATATCAACTCCCAGAGATTATGTTGATGTCCAGGTGGATACAGATTGTGTGGATTAAGATAAAATCCAACTTTTGTTATCAAATCCACTTGTGATTGATTTCAGTTGTAATTCAAAGTTTTCAGCTAATTGAGAATTAAACGAGAATCAAATGACTGCTGATGATGCATCCTCCTACTAAATGAGAAAAATAATCAAATCCTTCAGAGAATCCAAAGTAGTTGATATCTATTAAATTAAAAGAACTCTGTAGAATGTCAATATAATATGTGTTGAAGGTTTCCATCGATACTAAATCAGTAGTTGACTCTGTAATGTCCAGTGTTGAATCCTGTATAGTAGTTGATGCCTGATGTATATTGCTGTCTCATTTCAGGCTAATCTGTTGACTGAGAATTCCTCTATAATGATAACAGCTGATGGAATCCCAATCCGCTATGGAGGTCTACATGGATACTAAATCCTCGTTGTGAATGAAAGAAAAGATGACCGACGGAGGTGGGAGAGGAGTAAGCTATGAATACATGTGTGATGACTCAGAGAGACAAGGCAACCGCAGCCTTCAGACAAGATGTAGGATTGAGAAGAGGAGGGATTCTGCTTCTTAAAGGTGACATCACTCATGCAGCAGTTACCGTGGTGATGTGATGACTTACCCCAGAAATATATCAAGCCAAAGTGGCATTACTCAACTACTGATTGAGTGTCCCACTCAAGCTTTTTTGTTTTAAACGATCACCCAGATGACACCTGCATGTTAAAGATACTGTCATTCACGCATCGCTTATCATGTGCAAACGTTGCTCCATTGATAATGAGACTCTAGAGTAAGAATGAAGAACACAAGCCATGTCTAAGAGTCCTCTCTAAGATGATACGTACACAGAAGAAGAAAGCCTACAGTGTTTTACCAGATGCCATGGATGCAGGAGAAGCAACGCACTGATGAGAGTTTGAGATAATTGGCAGATGGCTAGGCCGGCAGGTTGATTAATAAACCGTCTATGGACAAGCGCTTGCCTTTAAGTGATGATCCACTGGTTCAGTGTTTCTACTCTTGACACAATGGCTGATTATTAAAATGGTGTGCGGTCCACGCTAAGTTCGTAATGCACTATGTCCATGAGTCACTCTTATTCACTAGAATTCTAGGTGTTTTATCCAAACAGCTTTCAAGCCAACAAATGATGAATTAAGAATGGACAGGTACATGTAAGAGAGCAAAGGTTGGAGTGAGGGGTTCCAGAAAAAAGGCAAAAGATGTGGATGAATGACCAAGGAAAAGGTCAGGTCGTCTAGTAGCACCAGTAAGACATGTAATATTAAAATCACTGATTAGCAATGACAGCACAGTGACAAATACATCTATAAATTTCGCACACAACTACGGATTACCCTAGCATGATGTTGGAGCAGTTGCAGCTGGGAAAGGCAGAGGAAAAAAATTGCAAAAGAGAGGAGGGTATAGAATGGCTCTGTGTCTCTCTAGGCACTCCCCATGAGTATTCTCAACTCGTTGGTGCTCACTCTGCCCAATGGCATAACAAGGCTCCTTTGTGGCACTCCACGGTTTTTAATAGAATGTCAGATGGTTGGGTCATGAATTTAATCAGAAAGAGAAAAACACAGAGCAGTTGGGTCGAATTAGCTTTCAAGAACTTCAAGTGGGAATATTTATGACATCTGTCGACTAAAAGGGACAAGAAATTTATTTGTTAAATCATTAAAGGGATTGTGTTTCAAGAACTTGAGTTTAGGGGGAAAATTACCCTTTACTTAATCCCCCCCCCAAAAAAAAACATTCAACAGCACAATTGACACCAATAACAGGATGAATAGGAAATGGGAAGAAATGTTCAGTTTTATATGCAGGAGGCAAACTCCAGGGAAGACCCACACAATCAGAAAGAGACTTACATTCCAATCCACATGAAATACTGCAGTCTGAGAGGTGGGATTCGAGCCAGGGTCCACAGAAGTGAAAGGCAGGGAAAAAAGTTACCACTAAGCCAACCTGATCCCCTGATATATAATCACAATCTTCATTGAACAAATGTTATTCTCAAGAAGGAGAGAGAGTCTCAAGAATACAAATAACATTCCTGTCTCAACAGGCAAATTCACTTTAAGTGCCCTATATCCGGGTTTTTTTGTTTTGTTTGGGTTTTTTTTTGGGGGGGGGGGGGGGGGGGCAATAACTAAAATACAAATCTTTCTTCTCATTACATTGTTATTTCCAAAATACAGAGTGTAAATTGATCTACAGTACTGTGAAAAGCTGTCCATTCAGTAAATGACAAGTTTTCTTTCTGATTATTTCATTATTATGTAGGCCCTTAACATCAAAGTTTACAAACTCCACAGTCACTTATAAACTACATGTATTATTGGCCAACATTTTTAAAATACAGAGATCCTTACATCTTCTTTCTCCTTTAAGTTGAAAAAATTCCATAATTTACATTAAAAGAGGATATTTTTCTTACAAGGGCGCAGAACAATTGATTGCGTGGGTTTAGACTCATCGGTTGGTTTACAGCAAGATCAATATAGGGACCTTGGCAGTATGGCAGGATACCGGGAGCCCTGGGCACAAGGAATGCTACATTACGTTTGCCTTTCATCAAGTGACGAGATTAATAAACCGTACATAACTATTGTGACATTTCCAGAGACAATTTATAATCAAAGTTCAAGAACAGAATCTGTTCACACATTTCAAGTAAAGTATCAACAGCAAGGATTAAACCATATCAGAAACACAACCTTGTTGAATAAAACATGTGCAATACCTAATTGTACGCTCAACATAAAATTACTGCAAAGTGCATGCAGGGGCTACCCTAAAATTCCAGACCTTGTTGCTGTATTTGACAGTTTGCAATGCATTAAGGGTCTGTATTTAACTACATGTAGTTACCGTTATCATTGCACCAGGTTCTTATTTACACATTTCTTTCTCATGATGCAACTTTCTGTGAATCTCTGCTCACTAAGCAAAGCTGCACAACAACCCTTCAATCAGTGAAGTAGAAAAAGCACAAGCAACTTCCATCAACAAGGCAGCACCACACTACCTCAAAAAGCAATAAATGTTTGTGCTCCAATAATTACACACACACCTCCATGAAGCCAACTAACTCTATATTTAACACAGCTTGTGTTTTTTTCTTACGATGTGTTCTATTTTTTAAGTGTCAAAGTCCAGACATTTATCACACTCCTTTGCAGTGACAACCTGATCCCCTGCTAAATTCCAACATTATAATCTTACTCGGCTTTGATGGTTCTATATCAAGATTTATGTTGTCAAAGTTAATTCTTTGAACTTATTTCAGTAGGGCACACAGTTGACTCTTATGGAGGCAAACACTATACAGCGTGTGGGTGGCAAAATCCAATTGAAAATGTGTTATATCTTTATTGATAAAACACTTTTTGACCCTGTATTTGAAGAGTCAATAAACATGTTTTCAACATCCTCCACGTCTAGACTACAAGACTTGTTACTTGCATATTAAGAAATGATTGGGTCATTGGGTCTTGCTGTTAGAACTCCAGGTCTTAAACTCTGACTGCCACTTGGCAATAAAAGCAATATGAACCCAAGTGTTCAACATAATCCTAGTTACGATGATGCACCAGACTTGTTTTCTTTTTTAAATTATTATTCCAGCCTTATTTTAGAGTACATTGGTTTCAATATAAAACAAAACTAAAAATTGGCTGCACTTAATTTCATATTATGTTGATTTAATACACTTTGTTTTATTTATTCACAATTTGTTAATAATAGGCTACCTGCACTGCATGGATCAACACGAACAGTACATGTACATGATAGTTTGCATTGGGACCTACATTATAATAATAATAATAACGGACATTTATATTGCGCAATACCTATATGAATATACTCTACTGCGCATTCAACATTATTAC
>JAUELU010000018.1:87808-120546 GCA_032357145.1 Evasterias troschelii
CGAACCCACACTCTGCTGAACAGAAACACCAGAGCTTGAGTTCGGTGTTCTTATCCACTCGGCCACGACACCCCACATACTTGTACTTAATAGGGTGTGCATAAATGATATCCCATGTTATCATCAAGTACATTATATTATATGGTCATGACAGAACAGCAGGAACATGACTTACCACACTATAATTACTGGAGCATGGATAACATCAAGTTATCACCATACGCAACTTTTATGAAGCTTACATAATATGGACACAATTGGTGCACATGAATTTGGGATCTAGACAAAAATGGCACAAAGATCCATTTCTTTTTCCCTGATAAAAACAACATCATCACAATACATGTACATACATGTAGGGCCTACATAATCTAATTTTTATGGGAAAACAACATCATTAAATTTAGTACAAATTGATGAAACAAACAACATTCATCCAGTGGAACCAATGAAATACTATGTTGAGGCATCAGAGGGTGGTGCATTGGCTGTGCATAATGTAACAATATTGAACACACCAATGAAATAATACATGATGTGCAAAGAGGTAGAAGTAACTGAATTACTCATGTATCATGAGACTGATTGGATTAAATTGTTAAACTGTAACCTCAGGATATTAGGTACATGTATATTAATGCTATTTCTGTTACTCAAAACCATGTTTGCTCCAAAATACCTAGAAACCATCCTATATGTACATTTTATCAACTAGGATCACAGGTCATAATTAGTAGAACATACCCAGATGTGTAAACTGAACACTTGAACCAGAGTGTGCACTGAAATAAACTCATACCCTTCCACTCCTGAATTATTTCACAACAGAACATTAATAAATGAAACATTTTAACATCTACATGTACACACACAATGTAGTCTTGGCTTGCATGGAATGAGAACAGACAAATAAACTGCACTAGTGTCTGCATCTGTTGCTGTTTAGTTCCCTGAAGGCAACCACAATCATGACATCTGCTTTTCACAACACAATAAGGGACCAGACTCTTCCTTTCCAGCCTCAGTCTGGTTGCAATGACTTCAATATATGAGAAAACAAGATGTCCGAACAGTGGTAGGGAGTTGTAGAGCTTTTTTCTGTGTTGTGTAACCTCACCCTACACCCATGCACGTTTTTACATCTCCCACAGCCCCTAATCATGCTAAATTACAGTGTCAATTAGTCTCTCAAAGCATCGTTTTGAAGAGATGTGGGGATGCCTAATGACAACTGTAGTTTCTGAATACTACTGGGAAAGAATGTCTTTAAATTGTCGTTTTAAATCATCCACATGACCATTATAGAAATAAAAAGAAATCCTTCCCGCTTAAATTGAAATATCATTACAGTTTAAAGTTGACAAACATTTCGTTTGACAGTGAGTTCATACATACAGTCCATAAGGTACAAGATGTACATGCAAGTACACGTAAACTATTCTCAATGTAAACTATTATGGTATGCGCAAAAAAGGTTTTATAAATGTTGATGTCTTCTTAGAAAAATTGGTTTCAAGATAAATCAAATTCTAAGCATCTTGTCATTGGAATGACTATATTTCTAGTTAACTGTTTTCTTAAGAAGACACAACCTATACAATGTAAAGATGTCACTTGAATTCTTGTGACTGAACTATGCATCCACACTGTTTAAGTACTGTGTCTAACTACTGATTGAATTGGTTCCAAAGTAAGACCCACAGCACGCCATTTCACATGTGTCAAACTCAAGCATGACTTTAATAGTCATAAATGATGAGCAATCCATTCCATTTGACAGCAAATATCTCTGTCATTTACCCCAAAAATTTCTCGCCTATTCTAAAAATAGACACAAATTCTTCCAATGCAGGCACATGAAGAGGATCTTTAAATTCAATAACACTGGTTCTTTAATAAAATTACCCCTTATAAATGTTTCCACTATTTCGTCAAGTTTCCTGTGTGTGCAATAACAATCACATAATGAGATTCATACCCAAAAGGAACCTGAATTTTTCCCCAGCTTCAATTTGACCATACAAGATGGCTGCTCCAGCCTCAATTTGACCATACAAGATGGCTGCTCCAGCCTCAATTAGAACAAAAAGATGGCTGCTCCAGCCTCAAATTGAACATCCAAGATGGCTGCTCCAGCCTCAAATTAACCATACAAGATGGCTGCTCCAGCTTCAATTTGACCATACAAGATGGCTGCTTGAGTACAGCCTCAATTTGATCATACAAGATGGCTGCTCCAGCCTCAATTTGACCATACGTAATGGCTGTTCCAGCTTCAATTTGTCCATACAAGATGGCTGCTCCACAATACGTAACATGATGACCATCGTTACACCTAAAACAGGGTATTCTTTCATCTCACGCCTCAAGGGGTTATGAAAGAATGTATTGTGTAGTTTCCTTGCACTGCAGTTATCCAACAAGAAATCAACAGTAATATTAGAACAATGAGAACATCCATTAATGCATCTTTTTATTTGCACAAAGCACAAAACATCCACAAATTTATTCCAAATAACCAATTGATGCGACAATGAGAAAGACATCTGCTCATCATGTTTGTAAGTTACTTACAAATAATCCATTACAAAACTCTTTAAGCAAAAGGAACTCACGCCTAAGCTATGGATGCCTTCAAAAGGCCCAAGGTTCCCCATGCGACATTTCAGTACAATGCAAATAAAAACAAAAATGATAATTCTGTGTACTTAGATGCCGCCGACGAGTGTTCCTGTTGGCACAATATGAATAATTGAATCTGTAGAATTCCCCCGAGTGTAAAGGAGAATTATTGAAGAGGGTCATGATAAGATATGACTGTGCGGTTAACTGGAAAATGCAAATGAGGTCTAAAAGGGAGGTGAGTCAAGATGGAGGCATCTGTAAATGTGGACTGTAAACCTTAACTCTATTCCACAGTCTACACTTACAACACAAGAGGGCACTATATTGTTGTGAATTTAGCTCATAAAATAATTTTTTGTATGGATTTTTGCATTCAGCAAAAACAGATGTGGTTTTTACATTGTACATTGAGGATATGTTTTAATTCTCTAGTGTCATATTATGTAGTGTCTTTATGCTGTCATTTTTAAGTCATTCATTGTCAGAACAAACAACTTTTGACAAAAAGAAACTAAATGGTTATAGACCTTTCCATTGTTGATGAGCAAAGTGCTCCGGTTGGCATGGACAGCCGAATATTAGCAAAACAATCAATCGTGTTAAAACAAAATTGTGACCAAATTCAACATTTTCTGTAAAGATTCATGAACTGAAATACCTCCAATGATTGGTTGATTTGTTTCCAACAATTTTAACACTATTTTAGAATATTTGTGTAACATTGCTTCAAACTATGGCTATCTATTTTTGATTTAAAGTTATGGCTTTCCATAGTTTTCCAATCTGGGTTGGCAAAAACTCGGGCTGTGACGTTGCAAAAGAAAGGTCTATATTCATTAAAACATTAATAACCAATAAATCAGTTAAACACTATACATTGTACTTAACTATAGATTTCATAGGTACTTCTATGATCCAAGATGTTGAAGTGCAATGTATTAATGTACCATGAACATGTATGAAGTTTAAACTTTGCTTTAATTACAAATATTGATACAAAGAATTTTGTGATATATGTTATGAAACTAAATCAAATTCAACACAGTAGCATAAATAAATAAAATTGACAATGATTTCCTTTTCTATCAGTACTTGTGGCTCTCTAACTGATAGCATTGAGTAGGTACATGTACAGCACTTCAGCTATTGTTGCCCTAAGCTGTAATTATGTACATTCAACTACAGGGTAACTACAGGGTGAATTTACATATCTAATGGTGACAGTTCCATCTTAAGATTTAATAACGAGGTGTGGGTGATTTACCAGCTGATGTGATTAAATGGTCAACACCCAAGCGCAACATTTGTTCTACACAGTAATTGATTTATAGTGGAGGAAAATGCCAGCAGCATAGGTACTCCCAAGTTTCCCTTCAGCAACTGTAGTGTGACTGACCAAAAACACATCAGTAAAAACAGATTTTAGGAAAAGATGTTATTTATCTTGGTTTATTATGTACTTCTCCTAAAACCTTATCACCATGGCTGCACATTTTGTTAAAAAACAGACAATCATAAATATGGTGAAAAAAAGAGCAATATTTCTTTAGAGTTTTATCAAATCAAATATTTTCTTATATTCTCAGTAATAAAAAAAAATGGATACTGGTTTGCAAATAATTTGTATGAAACTATTTTTACAGCAATGTGAACATTTTCAATCAGTTGTTTGAAAAGGAAATATGAGACGGATATTTTGAGCTCCAGTGATGTCATTAGTGTTTCAAATGTCATGCCCGATTCTGTCATTATTGTACTTTAAATCTATATGTTCATGTTTCACTTTGCTAGCCTGAGAACACCAACTGATACAACCACTGTATAAACCCTTTATTGGTTAAGTGGTCAGACTGCAGGACTTGCAATCACAATGTTGTGGGTTTGAATCCGGTCCGGCCAAACTAACCACTGATGTCACAATGACTAGAATAAGTATTGTCCTCTAGTTATTTTAATCAAAATTTATTGACTTGAGCAGTACATAATCATACCAGCTTGGTGTTTATATCCCCTTGTGTGAGCTTAACAAACAAATGGCTTGCAGTGGGTAGATTTCCCCTTATTTTAGACCACGAACCTCCCAGATAACATACAAAGCAGGAGGTTTACTGACTCTGTGCATCACCAGAAAAACACAACTAAAGGCCCAGACACAATTTGGACTGTTTCTCTCTTCATTTGATGACTGCTTCAAATACTTCTTTCAAGAAAAATTGCAAGGCTCAAGCTCAAAGAGACTTTGAGAAAATCATAAAATTAGGAAAAATTGTGAGAAATCCAATGCCTGTATTTCTCAAGGAAAATGTTTAAGTACTATTGCTGTGTGTGATATTCATAATGTACTATACTACACAGGTACTGGACTCATAGCCAAATCAAGTACCTCCATTACAATGACCTATGGGTACGTGTACAATGCCGACTTCATAGAGCATAAACCCTAAACAAATCTGGTCAACAGAGGTCTCACTTCATATTTTGGGGTGCTGCAATGCAGATAAAAAATTCCCATAGACCCAATCTTAGTTAAGTTTCCTGTATTCAGTTTAACAAATAAAAGACTAACAAAGTCAATGTTGTTTATCTAATAAGAACGGGATGGGCTATAGTCACTTCCAGTCTTGGTTTAATTAGAACTACTCCCTGATTTAACCATTACATCAGTTTCACAAAAGAAGTCCACAATACTGGTTGTTCCTTACAGACTTAATCTCATCCCGCATCAACTTACATCAAATCAAAGAATAATACTTAACAATTAGTATATTTTCATCTGCATGACATAAATTTTAAAAATTTGCAACATTGTGGTTCAATACAATAGTGTTACGTTTCATACTCACACATGACCATAGAGTTAATATAACAAAACTAGAAGGAGCTCATTATTACACAGAACAGGGCTGTCCCACCATGGGTTCGAATCCCTTTGAGTAAATAACAAACTGATATCAACTTACAAAATGTTGGTTGTGTGAACTGGTGTATGACCTCCTGTGTAATGTGATGGATCAACAACATTTTCTTAATGGCCAAAACTGCTTCTTATCGTGCCATGTCACATGATTTTCTAATTTTGTGTACGCTCTCTATTTCTTTTGTATTTATATGCACATGTAACACATTTGACCCTACATACCCTGCCAAATACAACAGAATGCAACACAGTTGAAATCAGAACCCTGCCATATGCAACAAAATGCAAAAAGGGATTTTGTTGCATTGTGCAGGCATGTTGTTTGTGTTAAGACTGAGCAAGGGTGTTTGCCCTGCTAAATGCAACAGTATGCACTTAAGTGTAGTGGTGACTTCACTTGGCTAATATGTGTGACCATGAACTCTGCCAAATGCAACTGAGTTGACTGCCAAATACAACAAAATACAACACCAATATGAAGTCACTTGACTGCTAAATGCAACAAATTAAGTCAAAGAATGACATCTCAGATGACTGCCAAACGCAACCGATTACAACAAATATTACCATTTGGTGCATATTGTTGCATTTAGCATGGTAGGGTTAATTCGATCTAAGCCTGAAGTTCAAATAAAAGTGTGTAATCTTAACTGCGTTTGCACTGCAACAAATTTAATCAAGAATTATTTGTTTTTCTGTCAGTAAATTTAACCTTTCTGAAACAAGCTTGTTGGTGTCAATCATATGTTACAGGGCCCTCAAGCAAGAGGTTCCATTTCCATACTGAACTTGACCTTTTCACATCAAGACAATTGACACATTTTCAGACAGTGCCAAAATAATTAATTTGTCAACAGACTACATTACACCACCATGACATCATACATTTTTCAATCATTTGTTTTGGTACACCCGATACCCCTGTGTTTGTTACGCAACAAACAAACTTCTGTGTTTTAACACACTTCTAGTTCCATTTTGTTTTGTCTTGAGTTATTGTTTCAGGGTTTTCTTTCTGCATTAATACCACAGGTCATTTGGGTAGGTACAGCAGATTGCAAAAGCTTTTGTTCTATTTTCTCACCATAACCTTTCAATGCATTGTATACACTGAATATATCAACTGTGGGTTGTAGACAATCTTTTAGTTGACTTTTGGTATTTCATCTCAATGAATTTACATTTACATTTACAACTGAGTATGTAAAATGATTTATCATCCATTATTTGAAAATAACAAAAAAGGAAAACACAACTATTTTGTTGCTGTAAAAAACAAATTCACATTTTGGATGATAAATTTTGACAACAATATTAGTTACTTGGACTTTGACACTGGTTAAATACCATTCAAATACACAAGACCTGGTAACTTATTACGTATTTATCTCTTCAGTCAATAGTGCAAGATGTATTAAGATAAAAGAAATAGAAATGTACTGTCTGTATCACAACCCTTGATCTGTATCCATTTATACAATGTCTGTCAAATAATAAAGGGAGCTTTTCTAATGGGGGTTTGGACCGAGGGGGAATCACACAGAAGCTACAAATTGCAAAGCCATTATAGCACAATTTCATACAGCTAGTAATACTAATAATATGCTTAGCATACAAACTACCTGCTAAGCAAATACTGGCAACAAGTCAAATACAAATTTTAACAGCTTTTATTAGGAGTAATACATAAATTGTTCTTATTCAAGAATATTCTTGGGAGAGTTATCCATTGATATTTTGATGGCTAAACTTAAACTGCATGCAGCTCAATCAAATGGACCATTATCCACTTCAACTAATTAATTTACGTACAGTGAAAACACAAACAATATTAAGTACTGACACAATTGTTCGACTTTGCAAAATACAGAGCCAATGCTCAAGTCCTGACGGCCAATTCTCGATCCATGACAGCCAATTCTTGGGCCATGACAACCAATTCTTGGGCCATGACAGCCATTTCTCGGGCCATGACGGCCAGTTCTCGGGCCATGACGGCCAGTTCTCGGGCCATGGCAGCCAGTTCTCAGGCCATGACTGCGAATTCTCAGGCCATGACAGCCAATGCTCAAGTCATGACGACCAGATCTCGAGCCATGACGGCAAGTTCTCAGGCCATGACATCTACATGTAGTTCTCAGGCCATGACATCTACATGTAGTTCTCAGGCCATGACGGCCAGTTCTCAGGCCATGACGACCATGCAACGTAGAATTGGAAAGGATAGAAGACCACCATGTAATAATACTGAAGATTGTTAAACTATTGACTTACTTTTGAGATGCAGCACATGCAAGACCAGGACCCACTGGTTTTCATCTTCTTTACCATGGCAATACAGTGATGCTTTTAAGGAAAACAACTCTCCCACAATCGATGCTTGCCAAACCCTTGTCTCAATCCCTGATCATTGATGACTACAAGATTGCCAGAAAACGCTGACGTCCTCACAGTGCACGTGGAATAACATTTACATTGCATTTAGGTGTCAGATACCCATGGTCAAACCGGCACTTGCCGTCAAGTGGCTGTGATTTTACCATTTATTCTGCGTAGTGTGAAATGTGTGTAGATAGAGATGTAAGGATGGTTGTGATGCTCTACAGCTCTGTTGACACTTACATTGACAGCAATTTGATCAAACCCCCATCAGAAACAGTCACATAAGAGTCTTGGGACGGGCGACTCAGTAAGGCGGACCGATCAGAATGAGATGCTCACAACTTTGTCGCGGAACACTGCACCATCATGAATATTCTAACCATCATCTAATCTCTCCACGCTAAATGAAGAAGTGTCTCAACCCTTAAAAGTGACCGTGCTTTACGTTTATCATAATAACCCTCCACCCGCATCAAATGTTCATGTTTTATTAAGCAAAGTGTACATTGATGGCATCAATAAACATTTACTCAATATAAATTGAAATACTTCTGGGATTTTATCTGTTCTGATTTGAATGTCAATGAAATTGCTCATTGAATAGCGCTACCACAGCATTGATGGCTGGTTTATACAAAGGTTGAATATGAAATAGTTAAATTAAAAGCAGCAAGTAAACTCATTTGGATTAAAGAGTGAATACATCAAGACCATAATTTATGTAGAAGTTGTGGTTTAAGGAGTCAGCTGAAAGGAATGGGGGAAAATGCAATTTTGCCTAAATTCAAAGGACGTATTCTTCAAATAAAGAATAAAATTTAGGTCACCTGATCCTTTGTTTATTTAGTTCGGCTTTTTTTAAGTTTATGTTTTGTAAACAATGTTTTGCTTCAAATAATCAAAATGCTAAATTGCAAATATGGAATCAGACACACCTGGAGTGGTACACAATGTATGGCAAATTGACCAGTAGTCTGGTTCTGGAAAAGCAATTGTTTGTGTTAAGCAAGCTCCATCAAGTAGACTTTATAATCATCATTTTCAAAGGTTTAAGAGGCGAAATAGACAGGTCCTTTTTGATAGATTTAAAAGAATCAGCATTACCAGTTTGATCCACTATTTCCAAATCTTTACCATTCACAGGTTTAATTTTCAGAAAACCAACCCTGTCTGTCCCTCGTGAACACAGTGTGATACCCTGAGTGCATGCATGGTTCATGCTACAAAGTGAGCCTTCAGAGCGAGTCAACATGTCCACCACTGTCAACCTCGTTCCACACACACGTTTTGGGTGTGTTGTCAAATCAACCATTACACATGCATGGACACATTATACACATTACAAGTTTATACGCCTTTCGTTTGGGTGTCCTTGAAAACTCATACGTGTTTACACGTCATCTGGAGTTAAGTGGTTAACTTTTGCTATTGCTGGGAACATTACCATATAATGGCTGCATGAGATTTACCAGCTAAGAAAAGTCCATGATCCATTCCCATGGATTAAATATTGAGGTTATTCCAACGTCTGGGTGTCTTAAATTGCAAGTTCAAACACGTGGGCAAACACTTCAAGGCTAAATATTATTTTACTAAGGTTTCAGGTAAATAAATGTTCTTGTAGTGTCTTGATCCTAAATCTGAATACTTGTAAAAGATATGTTAATAAATTTGCATAAATTTGATCCAAGGTGAAAAACTGCTTTCAGGCATGAAGTCTGAGACATGGGATACACACTTAGGCCACTTTGCATCCAGATTTCACCATAGTCCTAGATATTACATGCATGCAGATTTGTTAGCAAAATACAACCACATATAATGTTAACGGTTGCCATTGTAAACATGTATGATACATGTACCTATGGAGATATAGCTCTATGATTTACAATTACTTGGTCTGAAAATATGTCTGGTGTTTGGTATTATCAAATGTCACATTGTCCCAAAATGATGTCACCCTCCTATGGTCAAGAATAGATCTATACAAGTTATCTTTGTTTAAAGTGTGACAATTCACTATTTGTTTGGCCTCAGCAGAATTCATTTTATATTGAGGATAATCGAAATGTAAATTAAACACAGTGATTTGTTAAATTGACCCAATTTACCTAGAACACCACCACCCACAATAAATCTTGGAAGCCATTTGACCCAACTAATATGCAACACCACCACCCACAAGAAAAACCTTGGTAAGGCCTAAAATACCATTTTGTTAGTCTGATCCCTGTCTGTTACTGAACGGTGTGCATTGTAGACATGAACAATATCTTAAAATACAATTTGACACACAAAATGGGAGACAGTAAAGTAGCATTAGCACAAGCAATGACCTAAACAACACTGAAGTTATCCTGTTTAGATCCCTCTGCACACCAGAATGGTTTTACTTTAATCAGAGTACATTTTATAGATCCAATAAATACACACACACACACCCAACGCAATACCTGTAATATTTATTAATGGCCTTCCAACACACTCAAATCACACACACAAATTCTCCTATGCATCCACAACACACAAACTAGACAAGTCTTTGGTACACCCATACACTACACACTTAGTGACTTACCACAATTTCTGATTTTAAAGCATTCTAACTTGCTTTGGAGATCAATTGAAACCCCTCAAGTAAAACATACCTGGTCTATGGACTCTCTTCCAGGGCCATGGACCCCTGTGTGTTGTGTTTTCTTACCCCCTTTGAAGACAGAAACCACTGGAGCTAAATCCCAATACTTTTCCTGGTTATGATTTTGTAACTTCAAAGGTTAATGCATTTATCACCAATAGGCAAACCCAGTGTATGTTCACACAATACACCTTTGCCCTGGTTGTAACAATAGAAACACAGACTATATTGTATGCCTTCTACATGCACAAATCTACAACTACATACATGAGTAAGACCTGTACATGTCTATGTCTATATGCAGACCTTCTATAATTGTTCACTGAACAGCAGCAGTAACTGTACCCATAGCCTGGCACTATCCTCTTTGGGTATAGCTACATGCCCCAATGGACACGTTAACATGTACAGCTGGTGGAAAGCTTACAATCCTGAAGCAAACCAGAGATTTATTTATATCAAATAGGTGTTTATAACTGTAAAGTACAGTTATTAGATTAATCCTAGATTACCCCTTAGAGCTATAAGCTTTAATAATAAAATTGTTTATAAGAATGAAAATACCCTCACATTTTAACTACAGCTTACAAAAATATTGCACACACCAGGAGTAAGAAAAATCTTGAATATATGCAAAGTATGAACATGGAGCTATATAAAAAGACAATTATAGCTCCATGGTATAGTAATAATAAAAATAATAATAGGCATTTGTAATGCGCCAAAACAATCTAAAAAGATGTTCAAGGCGCATAGAAGCAGTGACTATGTAATAAAACAAATAAAAGCCTACGGCTGAATGAATGCCCAAGGGGGGACATGTAATCTCAAAATACATCAACAAAGAAACTTCCACTAGAAAAAGTACATCAATCTATAATGAAATTCATGAAATGTTGAGCACAAACCTTTTAAAATTACACACAGTTCTTGAAAAAACACAGTGTAGTCCAAATAAACACACCAAACAATGACCAATAATTGTTATTGTACTACAGAATGTTTAAAAATGAGCGAGACAAATAACCTGTGCCCCGTGGTCAATCAGATGTTTTTAAGACAAACATTATTGAACTATTATCATGCATGGCAAAATTTTGCCGCCAACAGTCACCAACAACATGTCATTTGCTACTGCAATCTGCTCAGCAAGTTTTTGCAGAGCTTAGCAAATTCAAATACCCAGCAGCTCCATAAAATCATGAAATCATAGAGCAAGTATGAAATTCACGAGTCCTTAAGCTCAGAATTCCATGTCTGTACACTTGCATAGTTTAATCCGTTTATCTTTACTGCTCACCACACATACAAGTAGTAGTAGGCGGACCAAATCATCACTAGAACAGCAAGATTATCAGCTTACCTGTAATTCCTGCTTGTCCATATCCATCATTGCTTGCCTTCCGTTCTCTACGCGTTTAAATGTAACACTGATTAATACAGACTGACATTACATCATAAATACCCCTGAACTGATCCAGAGAGAACTGATCCAGAGACTATATGTTTACTACGCAGTTTTGACACTCAGTGCCCTTTCACATCTTAAATACAGTGATGGCTCTAAACCATTGTTAAATCAAACATATCCAGTAGGATGACCACTTTTCACGATTCACGAAGTTGCCTGCTTACTTTCAAAATTCTATCTAAATAAAAGCAAAGACATAAAATCAAGACTTTGCACATGAAAATGAAAATTTAATAAGAAAAAGTAAAAAAGTTAAATAATTTGTTTATTAGTAATAAATGATTTGAAATTTATGATTTAAATTTGAATTTAATATAAAATATCTTTAGTATGCAATTTCTGAAGCTTTCAATTAGAGCTGAAAATTCTAACCAGTAAAAAATATAAAAAATAAACCTCAGTAAAGGGCCTCTCTTTTTTTATCTAATATTTTGTGCCCAGAAGATGTTTTATCTCAGAAATGATAACTTTTGTTTCAAGCAGGCATTTTATCTTACTTTTTACCGAAGACATGTTAATGAGTGGGTTTTTTTGTAATATATTTTCTTTTTTATGCAAACTACAATTTTTTTTTTTTTTTTAATTGCTCATCATTTAGGTTGCTAAAAGTTGTTTTTCTTTACTACCTATCTTTTCAAATTATATTTTAAATAATTCCTTGAAATGATGTGAACCTTCATGTATTTGATCCAAATAAATAGTGTACCACAACCATGAGAATTAAGTGAAGAGAAATTTGCCAGAAGCATTTGGAATTCTTCTGAAAAAAAACAGTATTGATCAGTTGCACTTTTAGAGAAGGTGCATGCACACACTGTGAATGTCAGCCAATCCTAGCACGGAGTATGTCTTGATTTAAGGTATATATCTAGTCAAAGCAAGATAAATCTAATAAATTCTGTCCAAGAGGATATTGTTACAGCGTCCATACCACGGTAACACGCTCCTAAGAATCTCTAGTGTTAGTCCTCTGCCAAGCAATTGTACTGGAGCTTCTTCGTTTCCATGAAACGCTTTCAAGTCAATAAGCTATTTCTCGTTTCCATCCTTAACGAAACTGAAATCTTACCCTCAACTTTATGCATATTTTTCCATAGAGCTTTGTTCTCACCTCGGGCAGTTTGGAGTATAAAACTGATGCTGTTCTACTTCACACAATCCAACAAATTTTAAACAAGCACTTTTTTATGAATCTGCATTTGCTTTTTCCTGAGGACAAAAGCAACCCTGACTAACAGTTGTAGCAGCGGAATGAAACTTGACACCCCAAAAACAGAAACATCAATAGAGGTGCCCCAAAACAAATTTTCCTGCCTGTATTGAATGACTTCCATAGACATAAAAATATCCTTAAAAATAATACAATTTAACATTTTGTTTCTACGGAGTGAAGACCGCACCATATTTTAGAGTTTAAAGGAGGTTAAACAAGTTTATTTCATGAGACAGAAAAAGCGTTAAATTAAAATATGATTTTGCAATATTAATTGACAGTTTAATCTTTTAGTAATCAACAAAACTATACAATTTCTTTAACCTTCCACCAGGATGAAAGCTGATACAATGACATTTGAAAAGCTATCCATTCTGTGTTGTCACACCGAGTGATAAACAGACAGCCCTCAAACTGTACAATCCTCTTTTAAGAACTTTCACAATCAACATTAATTTTGATAACTGCTAGATCAGGCCAGTGTGTTTTTGTAACATTTTAATATTGCTTGAAAAAAGGACAGAAGAAGGCTGTACTTCATAACAGGTGTATCGATTCTGGCATTTTAAGCTAGAGTGAAAAATAAAGAGTCAGGTTTTGTCTTCTTCCTGAGGGCAAAATAGAAAGGCAATGGCATTCAAGAGGCAAAATAATCTTTCCACACCTCTCATGCAAAAACATCTCAAAGTACAGGATTAACTTTGTGGTGAAAATACAGTCACCTTTTTAAAATAACAAATATCCCCCTTGTTTTAAAATCATTTCTAGCAATACATTATTTTTCTGTTTATTTCATTGGGTTGTAAATACAAAGAAAATCTTTCTTGTATCTTTCTAAACACAAGAGAGACTTTACCAGCTATGGTAAAAGATCCATACCAAAATGTTATGCACTGTACAATGTGTTGTGAGCGGTTGCCTTGTACACAAGTTATTTATAGCTGTTTAGTGTTTACCATTCAACATGAGTGGTACCAACATAACCTGTACCTCAAAAGAGCCATCAGAAAAGAACCATCAGACCAACAACCCTCAATTTCTTGTACAGGATGGGGTGAACCTTTGCCAAGGATATTACATGAATACCAATCCAGCTAGTTATTAGACTTTACTGTAATCCCTGTGCCATGAAAAACACCACTTTTCTAAAGCTAAACACTCTGTTCTGAGGCGTGGTATGGGGGTGGGGTAATGAGGTCCAACTTGATCTATTAGTTTTGGGTTATGGCTAAAATCAATAACCAAAGTAACTCATTAGGCTTTGTACTGGATTGCACTTGGTCACAACTGTGAAATCATTTTGGTGTCAAAACAGTAAATAAAACTTGAAATTAACACAGTCGAGTGAGTACAGTGAATTATGAAGAACAGAAATCACCAAATCAAAAATCACAAAACAAACAGAAAAATCATTCTCCGAAATTCAAATCAAAAAGGAAGGATGTACACAAAATGTACTAGAAAAAAAATTAAAATAGCTTTACCACAAAGCAATTAATGATATTATCCCTCATTACTAGCAGATTTAAAAGAAAGCTATTGAACAGGAGATGATCATGAGTTAAAAAAGATCACAGCACCCATGTACGACTTCTAACTAGAGGTTTGCATACACGCAACATCAACAATAAACATTGATAGTTTTCCTGTTTGCCTCGGGCTTTTTGATAATTTCAACTTATTCATCTCAAACCACAACTGTTAATGTTTCATTGAAATTGGTTACTGGGTTTACAAAAGTTCATACTTTCTAATTCACGGAATATATCTGGAGCATCATAATGTAAAAAATGAGCAAAGGGTTGTAAATGGGATGATGTTGAGAAATTAAACAGGTGGTGAATTGCCTCAATTGAATCAAATCAATCAACTTTGTAGACACTTATATGAGACTATTTTATCACAGGTGCTCAATCATTCTAAGAAACATTCTAGTGTTACATGATTGGTGTTTAAGCTCTTGTTAGTTTCTATGACATTTGCATATATTCATTCATCATTCTCTCATATAGGTCATCATGCTGAAATGTTTCTAAGAGGGAAAGTGGAATTAATAATTCTTATCTGACTGCTACCAATACTATAAAAGCCTCTATGAAACAAGGCATTCAAGCTCAGCTTCCTCATTAGACATTAAATCCTTCAAACATTATACCCTTGTTCTGAGTCACATTCAATGACAGGAAACACTTCATGAACATTCTACGTGCATAGTAATAACATGAATGTTCAAGCAGTTGAGAGTGGTGTGTTGTTCCAGAATTCAACAACTTCACAGGTCAGTAAGGTGAGTAGGGTTGAGCTCAGGGGGGCCAAGACTTGGGGGAGGGTTGACAGTCTCAAACTAAAATAAAATAACTTACTAGAATTAGTATTGAGTCAATGTGAACAACATACAGTAAAGTTTGACATTTGAACCATTTCTGATTTTCAGAAATGTGTGCAGTGATCAAGCATGTATATACCATTAATAAGAAAACAATAAAATTTCCTTTCTGTTCCTCTCAGGCTAATTTACTTTATTAAATGAGTCAAGGTCCACTCAACATTTTCAAGAAAACTGGTTAATTTATCCATCTTTGCTTTTCACTATATTTACATTATCTACCACCCATTCAAAACTCAACTTATCACAAGGTTTGATAAAAAGCAAACAATTAATAAAGCCACTATATAACCTTTACAAAAAAAGGCTTTGACTTTTAGATGTTAAATGGGGGGGGGGGAGGGTTACACATAAAATTGCACTATTTAACTGACACCCTTAAACTCACATTAACTCCATTTGGAAAGGTCCTCCTGGCAGTGAAACCTGCAGACATCTCCACCACAAAATCCAACAGAATGGAAAATAAATTAAATGACAAACTACTCTGGGATTCCTAAGAGAATTTGGAAAGAGTCTACGTAAGTAGGTTGAGAAATGCAGTAGTGTCAAACCCTGTAACATGAAGCAGTTCAATGCTTGGGGGCTTATGCAGCTGACTACCTGTAGTGCATACACTGCTATCATATTTATAAAGATTTTCACTCATGGAATCTGGCCAATGTGACCTTGAAATTGACCTCTGACATAACCATGTCATGGTTGCTGAATCACATAAATGGAGACTACAGTATACAGTGTATTTCCCCATAGAGTGGTGTACAATGGTTGAGACAGGTGTCTTTTTCTAGTCTATAAAATAAAATTTTGTCAAAAACTTCTGAAAGTGTTTACATTCATTTGACAGGGCAGAGAATGTTAGATTCAAAAAATAAGTGTTGTAACTGAGAGTTCAGCCACTTCAAAATATTTCAACCAAAAGAAAGCTGGAAGTACAGATTAATCTCACATATCTTATACATATTAAAGACAAAGTATATCTTTGGTTTATGGAACCATTTGATTGTTTCAATCCTGTATGAATGTACATATTATAAACAATAAAACTAACCTGTGAAAAATTCATTTCAAAGGGTGGTAGCGTTTCTAAGATTCTGCCAAAATTCTGAAGTAGTTATGTCAACGCAGGAAGAATAATCTAAGAAACGTCTCATGCAGAAATGTTTTTAGATTAAATGTTTTAGTAATCCCTCTCTAAAACCGCATTCCTTTGAAGGGAGTTGTTTCTCAAAATGTTATACATTATCAACAGCTTTAGTGCTTTTAACTAAGTAAGTTTTTATGGTAATTAATTTTGGAGTAATTACCAAAGGTATACCCTCCCTTTAATGTGCCAGTGTGTTCACAGCAAACGAGAAATTAAAATTTGGCAAACAAAATTTTTTTACTCACTACACTGAAATCAAAATGTGATAAAACATGTGAGTTTGCCACAAAAGAGTGAAATCTAAAGTTCATTTTCAGTGTACATGTATAGCACCCAAGTCCCTAAACCTGACACATTTAATATTTTCAAAGCTTGGTTTAGTGTGTTATTTCTGCATCATTAGTTAGTGTTACTTATCCAGTCAGGTCTGCATCTGCTAGGCAGCATCATCTCAACCATGCATTACTAGCTTTAATAAACATACGACGCTCACACAATAAAACCCCTGGTAGCATAATTTTGTATGGCATATTCTATGAGAATGCATTATGCATTGATAGCCCCTTTCTACATAGCCTTTGAGGTCTGACTACGGACTCCATTCATAGATGGAATGTTGACTTAAGAACCCTAGAATATTGACAGAAACTGTTCCCAGGTGGAATTATGTTGCAAAGAAATAGATTTATAAAAAATATCAAACTGCCAGGTTTACTTTGTCTGCACTTTCTAGGTTAAATGTATTGAGGGAAATTCAGTTTCACTTCAAATAATGAATCTTACAATAATAAAACGGAAAAATACACAGTAAAAGAATGAAATTATGATGATTTCTTTGAGTTACACTGTAGATCTGTACGTGTAGTATTGAATGTAAATTTTTCTGATATAAAAATGTAAAAAGACGGGTCTTCATGTTTTTCTTCAATTTTTACATCTCTAGATAAACATCATGGCATTTCATCAAGGAACAGCCTCACATCTAATGTACATGTAGGCTCAAGGCTCCACTGAAATAACACAGAAGCTCCTTGAACTTGGGACCAGCTCTACACAACTCTTCCCAGTATATCACAATGTTGTATAATTACATGTAAAATGTACGGCAACCCCAGGGATGAACTTAGTCAAGCTGAGATGACTATCAGAGAGCTAGCATGAATATATCACAGTCACCAATGTGCAGTAATGTATCGGCAGTTGATATTTGATAATTCCATCTGAATATATGAAGAAATTGCACGTCAACCAGCTCATACTTAGGTTTGCATGAATGGAATGGTCATATGCATTTGAACTGAGCAATTTGAATTTAATATTCATGAATTAATAATTCCTTAGTTCTATTAGTTATAACAAGTTATATAGACAAGTTATAAGCTCAGTCATTATCTAAAGAAAAACAAATGTTTCTTTATAAATTATTTAAACAGACCTTACAAACTACCCGAGAGCATTTCTGTCCAAAAATTTGTAGAAAAATGTGCTCTCACATCAGAGAAAAATAGGGGGAGGAAATGAAGAAAAAAAATGAAACAATTTCAAGTTTCTTCCTTATTAATAATTTTAGGCAGTTTCTTCAATCCTTGACAATTGAAGTTAATGCACTCTTCACCATTCATTCAATGGGTCGGTGATAAAAAAAAATGTCTGAATGGCAATCACTAAAATGCAATAATGGTTTGCATTATTTAAGCATTTGGGCGAATTCTTGCACATAAGAAAATGTACACATTCACACATCTGTACATCCATACAAGTAGGTACACAGAACATGTATCCCATGAACATGTAACAAATGTACAGTATGAAATGAGTGTGTGTGTACACACTACATAAGACTGAAAAATAAATTGGGACTTTTCATGGTGTACAGCAAGATCGCCCTCATGTGAAACAAGAAAGCCATGTTTTGAATATAATGTGTACATACGTTATTAACAGAAATACTGCACATCTAATGTGGTGCAAACATGATGAACCTTGTCTTGAATACAGCCGTCTTTGTAACACAATAATGCTCCCCGATGCCAATGTAGATCTTCTCCATACATTCAGTTGATGTAACATTGTTTTAAACAAGGTATCATATACTGTAAACCAGGCGCGGTTCTAGAGCCACAATTTGCAGGGGGCTAGACCTTTTGCAAGTGACATCTCCCTCTAACTTTCGCTACTGCTATTTCATTTTGGGAGTTGAAAAGCTACATATATACATTGCATTTTTCATGTATTTGGCGCGTAATAAGTAGAAAGATACAATAATCATACAACACATGGTGCAGTTGCGTGCAAATTATTTTGACTCCAAAACGGTGGACAGAATAAAAGCTTGCAGTAGTGTAACGACTTTGATTGAGAACATTATAATTACATTGTTTGAAAAGGCCCCTTTTTTACTTAATAAGGGCAAACTCATCGACAACTTTGTCGGGATGTTGGAGTAGTTCCTGTGTCATGTCGCGTTCAATTGCGAGGCCACATAGATGGGTCAGTCGGCTGTTGCTCATGGTAACACAAGTTTTTACTCTTTTCATCGATGAAAAACTTCACCTCTTCTTCTGCATCATCAACATCTGCAGATGTGGAGGAAGATGGCTTGTCATCACTCTCTGTTGCCTCATGTTTCTTCTTAAGAAAGAAGTCCAATTTTGTCTGTTTTCTTGGCGTAGCCTTTTGTCTGCTGTAAAGTACTGACTTTGTCACGAAAATACACGCCTGCATCGTCTTCATTTCCAAACTGAGATTGGTTTTTATGCTCATGTAATGCAAAACAAAACGAGCCAAAAGTGCGCGCCGGTTGAAACGTAACAAAATTCTAAGCACCGCGCTTGTCCAACGTAAAACATTTAACCGTACATGTATAGTCTGGGCAAAGACTATAATTTACAGGTCTGTATGCTTCGTTCTAGAAAGGGAAAGGGCACCAAGGCATTCTCTCCTCGGTAATGGGCACCCTATTAGGAAATTGTAAATTTCTATTGGAGCATTTCAAGGGCACCAAGGCAATGACCAGGGACAACGAAGGCAATCGCCTCCGTTGCCTTCGTGAAGTATCAGGCCTGAGTTTATGTGAAAAGACCGTGCAAATCTATTCATTTTTATTTTTAATGAAGATCCAGAATTTTCGAGCATGTATCTTCTTCTTCTTTTTTTCCCCTTTTTTGTGGGTGGGGCTAGTTTGGTTAGGTTCTCATAAAAGGAAAGCAAGCTGGAATGTTATAGAATAAGTTTTTTTTTTTTTCTACCACAAAAAAAGTCACTCATGAAAAGGTGAAATTACCCATCTTCCAAATCATCAGAATATTTAAATGTTTGTTTGTAATAATTCCTTTGGTACCAATAACATTTCAAATAGTTACAAACTACATAATACAAAATAATAAACTCACTCTTTTCTCTATAATATTGTCGCCACACATCAATATCATACAAAGGGAAAGTTATCATTGTCCCAACCTTACACATCATACAAAGAGAAAGAGGGATATTACCTACTTTGTAAACCCTCCTGGGTGGTCCAAAGATTCCAAACCTCATCCTCTCTCGAGCTGTCCTCATATACGAACAGCGGATTTTCACAGGTTCCGACAACGACCTAACAGAGTCCCTAGAGTTGACTGAAACGTTATCCATGACCTTAAGCCTGTGCTTTACAGAGCATCCCACCGCCAACTTGTTTATTATTCATGTTGCAATTTTGTAAGATTGCGTTTGAGATGGGCAAGTGGACTGTGGAGGAGCACAGTTTAAGATGTTGTCTTCATCTCCGACAAGATGTTTGTGACCATGATGATGTCAGAATCTCCAAGAAGATTATAGGTTAATGACCTCAAATTGCACAAAGTCGAATGTGTGCATGTAGAACAAAAGTTTAACAGGCAAATCACGGAGACTTTCCTTGGCATTTATTATGAAGCTTGTTAGTCACATCTCTCTGGTTATCACATCGTCGTAATGCTCTTAGGTTTTGTAAACAAAGAACACATAATACATGATTCAAATTTAACGCTTCAGATCTTTTAAACACTATTTAGTTTAAAAGATTGAAACTGCTCAGGTATGTTACATTCCAACAGATAGGGATGAAAATGTTTACATATATGTTGAGTAAAAATTTACATTTTTTAGGCCTGTAAAGCTTATCACATCTGTGATGAAATAATTTTCTGTATGAAATAATTATTTTAATGAGAAGATTTTTCAACAATTCACCATTAAAAATGTCACATAGTACAAACTGAATTCATTACACCAGTAATGTGGTAATTGTGCAAGGTTCAAAAATCTACTAACTTTTCCAAAATATATTCAAAATAGTTTATTTATGTTTTTAATAGATGTTAATTTTTCACCAGAGATAAAGAATATTGTTTTTGTTTTACCCACACACCAATGTGTGTTAAGCACTTTAAACTCAGTACTTGTAAACTTTTATGCTAAATTTTAGGTACAAATTTATTCTCATAGTCCTAAATTTCAGTTTTATCAATACAAACAACATCAACTTAAATGTAATTTTAAGATCACCTTTTAGGCAAAACATCCACAGTTGCAATCACCATAATTGTTTCAAATCAAATGAGCCTTTTCACATACATGTAGATTAAAAACATCTCTACTAACCTTTCAAGCAATCAGTTATAAAAAAAAAACACTCTTATTTCCATGACAATCATCTCTATTACCCAGTGCATGTTAAAGAACTTGAGGATGACCATGGCAACAATAACACTTGCATGAAGTACAAGGTGGGTTTTTTTCAGCGATCTGTAGATTGGTGAAAATGAACTGAACAGGTAATGAGTCCTTTCTTGAGAAAGGATGACTGTGATTGTAACCAGGGAGACAGTTAAAAAGCATGAGTTATTCATAAAAACAAGTTTGAAAATTTGTCTCCATTTGTTTTAAATCAAAACAATATCTGGCAGTGCTCTTTGGAAATGTTCAATGGAAAAAACTTTTCTAGAAATTGTTTAAAAGTCTTTGATCTGACCAACATCAAATTAAATTTCCAGAACTCAAGATGTCCAGATTGATTAAAAATATAAGTTGCCTAAATACTAAAATGTATAAAGTCAAGATGCAAGCCTGAAATGTTATCTCCTTTAACACAACATTGATGAAGACAATTTTAAAAGGCTTCAACTCAGTCGGTTAATGTACATGTAGGAGGAAATATTCCACTGACAATGGGTGTGACCAACCTCAACAATTTGAAAGAAGAAGAAAAGGTGCAGTAGATTTCTTAAAACATGGTCAGTGTACACTTTTTATAAACTTGTAATCGTACGACCGAGAGTAAAGTAACCTCAAATAGATTTTAGATAGTTTACTTTTTGTATTTAGGTTGACAATTAGTTTAACAGAAACATCTGTCCTCTGTTTCATTCTCAAAGGATTCGTAAAAGATCTTACAAAATGATTATTATTATGATTTTTTTCTGTTTTCTTTGATATTATAATTGAATGCAAAGTACAGGTAGCTCACTTTAAGTAGATTATCTTAAATATAATCCTCACAAGTATACTAAAAAAATAAATAATACAAACAAAAACTGGCAATTTATCACAACCTGTTCATCTCTGATTTTACATGGTTTGATTGTGTAGTTTCGCATCCTTCACTTACAATGGCTTTTAGTTTGTTCCAAGAAATGAAATGCCCACATGGTGATTTATCTCTTCATTATAACAGCTGTCATTCTCAATAAAAGAAGAAAAAAAAAACATATCTGTGAGGGCTTTCAAAAACAAGACTGTTATTTAAAAAACAAACAAGATGCCTCCTGCTATAGCTCTATCTTTGTCTTAATGTACAAGGAGCTACATAGAATAATCAATGAAACAAGTTATGAATCAAGCAAATACAAATTGATTTCTTCTGGGAGAGACACACTATCCAGATAAAATCCTTCCAGAGCTGTCACTTTGACAGATGAATTTCCATTCCCAAAAGTGATCCATAAAGTCGCAGCATCCACAGAAAAATATTCAGCAGTAGAACCAGATGAGTTTACTTTTTTTTAAACTTCACCAGCACTTCAGATGTTTTATAAACTTCCACTTAACTACTCCTCCAAATATAGATCCTGCTACCAGACTATGGAAAAAAACAGCTGGACCGAAAAACAGACTGCACAAACTGGTTTACTTCCATTGGGTTCTTCTCTACTCCAAGTGTCTGCTGATAGCACTGGTACTAGAAAATAGTCTTCACTTAAAAAAAGGTGCTACAACATCCTTAAAGAAATGCTAGCCATCAGATCTTCATCTTGAAGTGAACTATTGCAGAAACACTGGGCAGAAATATAAGGATTTTTGATAAAAACGCCAAGATGATGAGTTGAGTATCACAGCTCAAGCAATGATGATACTACCTCATGTGGCTGTCCTGTCTATACATCACGTCTTACTCCTCCTTCATATCTCAGGTCTAGAGGACATTCCAAACATAAACATTCATCAGCTCTGTCAGGATACGGTATTTCAAGACTGCAGGAGACGAGTGTGTGTGTATATACACAGTGTGATCTACAGTCTGTATGGAAGCCACAGGGTGAATGTGCTTTAATTAATCAATTGTTGTTTCTAAGCAGTTTTGTCTTCACACAAAATCCTCAATAGTTTTAAAAACAACCCCTAAAAAATCCCAAATAAAGAAGAACAAAAAAAGACAGTAAATGTTTTGTGCGAACAGTGTTTAAGTGACAGTTTGACTACAAAGAGATTGAAATAAATATCCAAAGCATTGAGTGATATTGTCTGTGAGTGTGATCTAAAACTTGTCTATGATTTGTGTAGCAATATAACAACTTCCCATTTTTACAAAAGCAAATAGTTCACCAAGAAAAGGACTTTTCTGTTCACCAAAGGCCAGTATTCTTTTTGGCTTTCCCTTCATGGACACAAGGTAATGTAAATCAGTAGATTCATTGCTTTCTGAATCACTATGAAAATTAGCAAAATAACACCTGGACACAAGTCTATAACTATGTGAATGACATGGCATTCTAGATGGAAAACCATTTCCACTCAGCAGCTTCTCTCTGGCCTGGAATTACAAAAGAGGCTCTAGAAGCCATGTTTTTAATAGACTTCAAAAATGAACAACGGAACTGTCCTTTGCAGAATGAAAATGGTCTTGCCCCTTCAAAGATGAATTTCCTGGGGTGAGATTATGTCCTGAACACTACAACAGTAAAACCCTTTATGATGAAGCTTTACGTGTACAGTATTGTGAAGTAAATCCTGCTGGCATCTTAAAATTAGAGTGTATCAGCCATGTCAATGTTCTCATGTAACATTCTCTTTCACACCAAGCAGCTACAATACAGTGTGCATATGGTGTTTAGATCAATCCCCTAAAGGATTATTTCCAGAGTTCGACAGCCCCTGCTCAACTGATAAACAAGTCCTCAAAATACATAATCAGTTGATCCTTATTAGGATTGGAAAACGTCCATTTTGTATGCACAGTATGTTGTTAAACCATTAGTTATTCATCCACAATGGTGCAAGTCGTTTGTCAGTTCTTTTCCCAGTTTCAAGCTAATTGAGATGGTGCCTGTTGAAAAAAGACTATGGTTGTGATGACCGAAAACCAGAACATTTCAAATATTTCACTTTTTAGGATCAATCAATCAACACTATTTGAAATAGCATACTTTAAAAGCAATGTTTGATTTCATTTTACACTTTTTCAGAACTTCTTTGAATTTGTTGCTTTTCTGTGACTCCACTTTTTACCCAAATGGCGCCCTCATATGGCCATGTATGAGCACAGCCAGCAGACCTTACACATGTACATCATGGAAAAATTAACATTTCATTAAGACAGTTCATACAGAGTTCAGTCTATGAAAGTCTTTATTTCTTTAAGTCTGTGTGCCCATGTCACTCTGACAGTCTGAATTCCAGGAAAGAGCAAAATCAATCTCTACTGTTCAGTACAGGTCAGAAACCCCAGGGCCTTATTACAATGTATAGGGATTGCAATTTGAACACCAAGGTTCAGGCGCCTCCTTTTTGAACCTCATTTTACAAAATAAAACAAGTATTTTGCAAGATAAAACATTGATGGCAGGTTAATATTGGCTCTAAAGATTGATTTATCCCTCTATCTAAACCTATCCTTATATGTGGTATTTTTATCTTCACTGGAACCCTCTTACACCCCATTCATTTACGATTCCTTCACAACATTGAACTCAAAAAGAACTCATTACCCTAATTATCCCAAATGGGCTAATACCCCCTCTCTCAATAATTGGAATTAAAAGTCC
Organism: Evasterias troschelii; assembly: GCA_032357145.1. Taxonomy (NCBI): domain Eukaryota; kingdom Metazoa; phylum Echinodermata; class Asteroidea; order Forcipulatida; family Asteriidae; genus Evasterias; species Evasterias troschelii. The sequence goes on from JAUELU010000018.1 coordinate 112,873, forward strand.
AACGGCAGTAAATCTTTAGGTAAAAACCTTCTGCAATATTCATGAAGTTACACATTGGGTGGAACTATTTGTGTACCTAACATAATTATTGGGTAGCCGTGTTAGTCAGGTTAAAGCAGAGAAAAATACGTGTACATCGTACCATTAGGTACATGTACCTGGGGCTTTTCACAGCAGCAAATGTGTCAGTTGACAGGTAATTATAAATTTAATTACCTAGGCTACAATATTATTCAACATCCATAGGGAGGACAGCCTCATATACAACACATAGATTAGAAGAACGTAGGCCACCAATACATTGTATGTGTGTGCATTATGTGCCTTATATTACTGGGTGAACAAACTCTGAGATGGCAAAGTTCATTGGTTGTAAGCTAAACCAATTGTATCGTCTTGCTCCAGTATCTTAAAGATGCTGTGCTCTCTCATTTTCACTTCAAAGTAAGCATCAAATGCTGTTCTAAGACTTGCTTGTGTCTTACGAAGCATTTTATTTATGAATATTTATTCTATGGTGGATCAAGGATAGTGTATCCCATGAAGATGCGATTTTGTTGCCAACCAAGTAACAAGAATTGAAGTCCAGAGAAAATCAATCACTAAACTAATGGTGATATTATTTTAACTCATAAATTGTATCGATAGATTCACAACGCCAGGAACATAATGTACAGTTTTAAGAGAATATTAACCTTCTAGAACAACTGGTTAGAAACTAGTCTCAGCAACAACAGCAAATAAAAATAACAAGGCTACACAGCATGCTTGGGCATAATGCTGAAATCATTAGACTCGAGTTTGACTGCGGTGTGAAATTTCATCAATGGTGTACTACACCTCCTTAAAGTAACTTCAATGTATCCTTGCCCTACTCTCTCTTGGAATTCCAACCATTGCTGGTTGGCCATCATCTCTAGAAAAAGTTACTGATTATCAACCAACAAATCTCTAGAGTCTGTCTCCAACCAACCCAAAGAAACATAGTTGGTCCAATTAAGAGTTTCTCTTCGTCTAAGATAAGACACAATTTTATGGCAGGGTAATAACATTTTGGGGAAATGGACATGTTAGAGATTCCACTGGAATGTACATGTAAATAGAACAAATGCAGTTCAATTTGGGCGTGTATACAAAGAAAGGCAAGCCTAGTTCTTAAAATAGTAGAGATTATTTAATATAATGGGGACATATGTGTGCCGGGATGGTTTCAATTATCCAAAGAGAAGGTGAATTTAAATTGAACTTACAACCCACACATGTGAAGATGGACACTTCCAAGGCCAATACAATCAAAAGTAAGAATAGTGTGTACCAAGGAGAAAGGACCACAGACTGATGACCCAGGGTACTTGCAAGGGATACAGGTGAATTACAAATTGAAAAGAAATTGGGTTATAAAAAAAATAAAAACAACAAAGAGTACAGATGCCTCTGATGTCACCTAAAGATGTTACCCACATTAAAAAATAATGTTAATTTGTGGCAAAAATCTTTTCAAAAATCTTAAAATCTGACAACAACATAATTTATTTGAAAAACATTGCAAACAAGGTCATAAAAACATATAATACAAACTTATTGTTCCTAGAAAATAAGAGCATATATCTATATTCCGATAAAAAAGCCTTCAGTAGCAAACAAATTGTATTTAATGTACATGTGACATCATAAATACTCCTTGATTGAGTATCATTTCACATTGGTGTGTCTAATCTAACCAAATGTTTTTATTTTGTTTATCTTTTATGAAAAAATACACGGTATAACCAACCAAGCTGAATAAACTAAAGTATGTTTTTTAAATGTGAACAATTCAAAGTGCAATTGATCAATAAAAGATAATGTAAAAATAGTTTGCACATCTGAGCATGTGTACATATGTATGTAAAAAGAACAGGTGCAGTGCCTAGTGTGAAATTAAAATCAAATTACCCTCAACTCTGATTTCAAATAAATCATCCAATAACCTCTGATTATTCAATTTTGCTCACGCTGGTCCCTGCTTTCCTGTCCCAGATGTAACATTAATGTGTTATGTACTTATGTTACATACACTAAGGAGATATAAAACCAAGACACTTCACAGCATGTGAACTAAAGCTAGAAATGCAAAGAGTGTTTTTATTTGTTATTTGATGATGCCAGTGGGAGGCTTGGAAGAATGGCGTTTTGATTGACCGATGCAGGAGGTTCAATTCTAAAACTTGGGAGACTGATACTGTACATGTACAGCTGACTGTACAGATCAAACGTCATGGTTTCATATTGGTTAAGGCCATACAATAATTGTCCTAGTTTCACATTCTAGAGAGTCTGTGTGCATGTTTGTGCAGATGGTATAAATTGTTGCCAATACTACATTATTATTTATTCTACAGTGCATTTTTAATCCACTGGAACTTCCAATAAACCAAATAATTTTCCTGCTTAAGTTTTTCATGTTATGAGTACCAATAAATATTTTTGATTTAGAATAAAAGTCTTTGTACATGTACTAACTGGACTTTCTGCATTTTCAATTATGTCCAAAATATTGTATATAATCTTTTGACCTTGTCTCATAGTGAACTGCGGTACATATTATGTAACTCATAAATTGCAAAGGTATTTTGAAAACTTAGCTCATTAGAACTCTTAAATACTCCCGATTAAGCTATTCAGTGGAGCTTCAAACAGCAGCAGTGAAGTGACTTATGAATATTAAAAACAAAACACAAACTTGGGCCAATGGTCCATAATTAACCTTTCAACAGACACAGTTAAATATTTTATTTCATCAGCTGCTGATGACATTTAAGTATCTCCCTCCTGGAGAGCGCTGACTGACCCTTGATCTCTCTCTGGAGTTGGCTCCTAGTACAATGTATATCATACAGTGTTCAGCTTATGGGCATGTCTTTGTTTCATTTTCAATCATCAACTATAAGCATTTAAAAGAAGGGTCATATTCTGGTAATGACCCAAAAAGAAATGGTGAAGTTATTATCAAAAAAGCCTACTTGTAATAAAGATGGTAAGTAAGCATCCTACAAAATCATTTTTTCTTACAAATGAATAAGTATGTCTCCAAACATTGCGTGGTGTCCATTTAAATGCTGCCCTCAAAACAGCCAGAGATGCAGTTGGTCTCTGCTGTAACCTCCCCAAGCGTGGATGGATTGGGCATTCTAGATGAAAATACTGCAACAGATTTTTGCTATTTTCTCAACAGGTAGGCTCTGTACTCAACTGAAATCTTTACACATGACTTTTATGGTGTCTTCCTTGATAATTTACATCCACATTACATTGAAAACAACCAAACCTTTCAAGTTTATCAACTTGTACTTACCTGTACATACTTACCAAGTTTCACCAACAGAGGGGGCTATTGATCTTTCCTATTGACTGAGACTTGATTAACAGCAATAATAATTTTGTATGGATCTTTATCATTAAGCCTCACAATCATAAACTCGTATTTTGTTTTACCTTATTTGATGCTTTGCTCACAATGGTCTCAACCTCCTAATGAGAAAATCAATTCTTATCTCGCTTTGTCTTAATCGAGAGATTCTGAATATTTGCAGATATTTGCTATTTGGTTTGTATTCATGCTACAAGTAAAACACATGTGTTTACTTTCTTTCTCAAACACTACCAAAATCTCAAAATCCTAGAAATCAATACTATCATTTTGCATAATTTGGATGCATTCCATTCCTAGCCAATGTAATATGATTTTGTGTGCCCAGTTTCATAATAACTTTCATGAGTACTCCATTGGTTCCAACTTTCAGTTATCCTACCCCCCCCCCCACCCCAAACAAACTCATTGACTAACTCTCCATTTTCTTCATTTCTATCAAATAAAAAATGAAAATATTATTTTCAATGCATTAAAAACATGTAACATCAGGCCTGGAATTTATCTTTAAGAGGGCTGGCAATTTTCATTTTGGCAAGGGCACTCCCATTTAAAAATCATATAGTCTCTGGGAAAGACTTGAATGAGCACCAAGGCCAAGACAAGGCAACTGAGGAAAAGGCCTCTGTGTAATTCCAGGCCTGTAACAAACTGTACAAGGACTAACCGGTGAGTTATCTGGTCGCATCGGAGTTGAATACGTTTGTTGTTCCCATTTTGAGGCGACCTCAAGAGTTTCCATGGTTTTTTGAGTGACACTTTTGCTACCGTCCATCAAGGTTGCTTCGTAAAATTCTTGAATATCTAATTTGGGAGGAAAAAAACAATACAAGTTTGTAAAATTATAGTTTTTACAAAATAATTGATATGGCAGGTATCATTTGGTGAAACTGGAGATTGTCCACTGCACAGTGTGTTTATTCAATACAATGATTTTATAGAATCTTGAATGATTTCTGCTTAACTACATGTATTAAACTGGAATGCAACAAACAAATGCCCTGGAAGATTAATGGAGTCCTTACCAACCCATTAGACTAACCAAACCATACATGTATCCCCGTTTCTTTATTAGTTTGGTTTCATTTTACATTATTTTTGTCTGGTTGTCCGTTTCATGGGGCAAAAAATTATACATGTATGTTGCACTCCAAAATGTCTGTTATCCTTTTCATTTCCCACTTCAATACCAGTTGATTCTATGGACTGCTTATTTTCAATATGACAGCCTTGTGCAGTTCAAATCAAATCAGCCAATTTGGGTTCCGCAGAGAAAACCTTAATTGCATTTTCCAGTCGCACCCACGCTAGCAGACAAGCCAATTTAGTGCCATACAAAACATGTTTTCACTTCAAATAGTCTGAAAACCATAGACTGTTTTTGTTGCTATTCATCCATCACAGGGACCTTGATATCCCCCTCACAGTAAATTTTGATTTCAGAACCCAAAACAGGTCTTTAGATTTGTCTTCAAAAGGAAAGGTACAATGTTGACTTTTTGGAAGAGTAAAAAGTACATTATGTACAGATTCTATTTCTAAATATAGACAGCTAAAACAATAATAATAATTTGTAGGTTGGTTTGGGGTCATTTGTAACTTTTACTTGTAAACAAGAAGGGTTGCAGGCATGTTTGTACAAAATAAAACATTAACTGTATACAACTTTCAAAGGATCAACTACAAGCAATTAAATGTAAAATGCTTTATTTTAATAGCATACATGCTTAAACAAGATGTCACGTCCACTACTTGAATGAATTAGGTGCTAAAAGGAACAAGGAAAATCAATTGCAGCTAGCAATGTTACTCAGGCATGCTTTGATTCTTGCAAAATAAAGGCAACTCAAAACAAAAATCAACTGAAATACAAATCCAAATAGCAAAGTGCATGATCATTCAATGAATTGTGGTAACAAAATAATTCATTCAGTACACTTGAATAGCCCCCTCTGTTGACAATAAATGTAACCTAATGAATAATGCATGCATGAAGTGCATCACATTACCTGCGGCTTAACTCGATAACCTGCATTAAAGTGATCAAGAAAACGATGCCTGGGGGTATAAGTCACAGGCTTACAGGTGATTTGTGTGTGGGAGGGTGGGAAGGGGAAACATGCAACAGACGCTCTGTGTCTTGTGTACAGAAATTAAAACATGTACCAAAATTGGGCACAAGACCATAAACCCCCCCAAAAAAAAATAAATAAATAAATAAAAAATCGAAGGGTCTCGACAAACATCTCAGACACATTTACAAAACTGATTCTGTTTCAACTGAGAGTGAATGTAAAACAAGTTTGGGAAAAATTGATATATTACAAAATTACTAAGCAATAAAAATTCTTACTTTTGACAAATAGGTTACCTGCCCAAATGCTCATTGTTTGAGACTAGTTCCCTTAAAGCAATTTTTGTTTTCTGCTTGAAAAGCTTTTGTGCCTCCATGCTAGTTTTATGGACACATTTGTTATAGTAATGTAAGTAAAATGAGAAAGGTACTGTTTGGTTTATTGTTAAATGTCTAGAATACAGTAACTCATCCCTCTCTTTCCATCTCATGTCCAACCCACTCCCAAACCCCAGAACCAACAACAAAAAACAGCTTTTCATATCGTTACCATGTAAACCATTCAAACGTAATTCACATGCTCATGAATCTTTGTCATGCCTTTCTACTTTTCTCTTTTCATTCACAATTTCTTGATACCACTTTCCCACATGCTTCTCCTCAGAAATAAAATAAAAGTAAAGGGCATACATTTTTTCTAAAACAATTAAACGGGAAACAGGGACAAAAACTACAGGAAGTATAACTACACTGACACACTTTCTGACACAATACAAGTATTAAGGAGAATTGGGGGCTTACTTTGATCAACAGGTAACAAAACACAGGCGTCCTGAATATCTGCAAACAATTTGAAGGAAAACAAAAAATACTTTGAACTTTGGACTTAACTGTCAAAGGTCAAAAAAGATTTGAAAGATGAGGTTGATCATGAGTGGAAAGATTTTGACATTTTGTTTTTGATAAAATATGCAATAAATGACGATGAAATGCCATCATTGTCCATAGGACTGGTTAGCTGACTTGGTGGATGGCTGCCTGCATGATGATTTAAATTGGATTTACCAGTTAGTAAGTAGGACAAGTCAAGTCTTGATCTATGATCAAGTTAGCTTTGGCTTTTAGCTACAGCTTTGTTGATAAAAGCACTACACCAATTTGGCTTTAGTACAGCTATTGGCTAAAGCATTGATGATAATGTAATATAACTAGCCACTTAAATTAGAGCAATTAACAATAAAGAGCGCCACCATGAGTCTCAGCTCTGTCATATACTTTGAAGCACCATGACTTGAATCCAAATCAAATCAATGAAAAAATTGTATCAAAGCAGTCTAATGACATTCCCATCAAGTGTTTAATACACTTTGAGTTAAAACCAAATGAACCTCATTAAGCCTCTATGAACTACTTGTACAACTGCATCAAATGATCGACACTACTTGCTCAACCACAAGGATTTTTATATGGTCATCAGAATCAAACTTTTACTGAAGAATGATATGAATATTAATCAAGTATTATAACAAACTTATTTATCGTATGGAAATTGCATTTTGAAACAGAACCTTCATTACACTAATTTACTGGTCATTTTGTGCTGCTTTCACATGTTGAGGCCTTTACAACAAAACCACAAGTTTATTTTGGTAAAACTGGGAAGGTAAACAGAACAGTTTGACTTGGCAGCCCCTGGTAAAACTGTGAATGTTAGTACACAAAAAGGATGGTTTTCATGGGAACAGGAATTTAGGAAAAGAAAAAAATGAAGTGAAACAGAACATTAAATGTACAATGTGCATTAATTACTGGTTTGTGGACAGTCTATGACATACATGACAAAATGATACTATGTGTGGAGACAGGTGAATGTACAATGTACTAGACATCAAGTGATAGTAAGCTCATAATCTGCTTAGCACGATAATGATTCTGCTTAGCAAAACCAGTTAACTTACTTGATATCATTTAATTCAAGTATCTGGTATGTTCTGCTCAGCAAATTCTGCTGCAATATGGTTATTGATACATCAATGAGTCATTCTGTAAACAACTATTTCCTAACAATTAATTGTTGAGAATAATAATCATAATCATAATAATTAGTTCTTATCTAGCGCATTTCACAATAACGTCTCAATGCGCTTTACATTAGTGCCCTGGTCATTGGGCCAATAACATTCCTTTAATC
>JAUELU010000018.1:120646-133158 GCA_032357145.1 Evasterias troschelii
CGGGACTCGAACCCACACCCCGATGACTAAACCACCAGAACTTGAATTCGATGCTCTTAACCACTCGGCCATGACACGCTACAATACTGGATACTGGTTGATGTTTCTTGATCGCCTGTTTTTTAACATAAATAAAAAATGCTGGATATTTTGTAAAAAACAAACAGCAATCAACAAGAGGTCTTTTGTTCATAACTTGTTAGTTGTTATCCTTTATACATTGTAGGTATCCCTACATGTACTATGTATCTGATGATATAGATTGAACATTTCAGTCTTTTGATACTAATATTTGGGAGCCTTGCACTTGACATCCAGAACTGAAAAACAGACCAGAGCTGAGTCAAACTGTGTAGCTATATGCAATATCCTATGCTAAATGTATGACATCAGATGAAATCTTTCAAATGTGTAAAATATATTACACATGAAATGGGAAAGGCTTGCTCCAAACTTTCCACTGATTTCAATTTATATTTCTTTAAGGTCAATATCTTTTCCCTAAACTCACAAAATCTAGGATCATGTATACTATGTAGTTCCTCTAACAGTGCTTGTATACAATATCTACATGTACATCATGCAGATCTACATACAGTAGTCAGTACTACATCTCCTTGATATTGAAGCCATCTTGTTTTTCGCCCCAATTCCATTGTAAAATATAAACAGTACTAAATATAACTTGAAATGAAGTTATCCTGGAAAGAGCAATTTGGTGAAGACCATCAAAATTTACTGAATGTAACCTTGAGTTGTTACACAGTGTACTTATTAAACATTATGTAACACCTTGTAAATCCTTATTTGGTGTTACCATACAATAGTACATAAATAAATTTCCATAATTCAAGAACTTCAAAACCAGTCTTAAAAGGTGTTTCTCTTCGTTCAAGCACATTAATCACCTTATTGGTGGATATGTACATTATATAAGACTCCAATATATCATCATTACAAACCCATTTCTTATTCAGACACAACTTCCACTAATGTTCAGAGATATGTTTCACAAAACATGATGTATAGTGGTATTAAAAAACCATTAATTACTGAATGAATACATGTATACTGGTAGTTTTAAAGTGCACACTCAGTTGCATTTCAACAACCACTTACTCACATGACAAAAAATAAACACAACCAGAGAACAGTTCAACATTGATTAGTAAGAAGTACCTCTAATTAAAGAAAAGACGCCTGCCCTATGAAACACACTTAATCAGCACAAAGAACTAGCAAATTGGCAATGGCTGTAAAAACACAATTGTACAGTCACTAATTTATGGTCCATTGTTACAATGTATAATTTGTTTGATTGGTATTTGCCGCTACTGTCTAGTGTCTATTGTACATGCAAATTACTCTGTTAAACAAGTAGAATGTTTTGCTAATTAAACAAATTTCTATAAGAGCAGAATATGCAATACACAGCGCCTTCAACTCGCACTGTACATTTCCATCCATGCAACCTACAAGTACACACAGCTAAATTTACATGATACGTAAACCATAAATAGGCTACGCACAATAGTCCCATGCCGTCCATCTTCCATCAAATGCATTTCCTACCTGGGCTCGGTCTTTTTAATAAAACGAACGAACAAGTAAATTTTAATAACACAGGGGCCGGTTCCGATGAACAGAGAGCAAAAAACTAGACCCAAGATTGCAGTGTGTTCATTGGGAAGTTGTTTCTCCAATGATGTGATTAAATCAGGGGAAATTTTCCGTTATAAACGATAAATATAACGTTGCAGTCCAAGGAATGGTTTCAGGCTAAATGTCTACAGTAGTGTATATAGAAACTAGCTCATGAGCAAAAAACGATCTGCTGAACTGTAGCAATGTACTGGAGTTTCTACAGTCAATAATGGGAAAGCACTTCTTGCCAGTTTAATGCAAGCCGATTTTTACCCACCGCATGGTTTGATTTACTGGTTTATATGTGAAATCCATAGTTCGTTTCCTAAAGTGATCAGAAAATTGCCTCCTGACAGTGACATCAGAATCATCACAAGTTTAGAAAAACAACTGCAGGTCATAACTGACTGAATCCTGTAAGTTGTGGAGCTTTGCATGATGCTGTAATAAATCCAATTTTACAAACTAAAGAGGTCTCCAAAAACACAAACATTTTTTTTTTCTTTTGGGGGGGGGGGGGGGGGTCATCATTTTAAAAAAAGTTTCTTAAAGATGCTCTATACAGGGTTTGAAATTAGCGGTCACCTGGTCGCCAAATGCGAGCGAAAACAGCGGCGGGCGAGTCAAAACCCTTCCTTTACTAGCCCGCTGGGTGAGTCAAATGATTGTTCCTTTCCACAATAAATGAGAGTATGGTGGTAAAATCCCAAAGAAAGTTTTTATTAAAGCTTTTATAATAGTTTTGCGATCATTCATTTCGGTATACAAACGTTAAAACACGATGCACATACATTGTAACCACATGGTGCTGACTGCTCAGTTATCCACCGTGTGTGCACCGGCCCCACAAAACGTTCGGTCGCCCACTGGTAGTCCATGCATAGCACACGCCTGCAGATCGGTACAATACACAGCCTTGGATTAAGGCTATTCAAACATCGACAAATTTTGACGATGGAGGGCGATGCAAGGCAAAGTTCATTGAATTTTTTCTCAATGTGCGTTGTCGACCGATCATTGATTCACAAAGATTTTATCGCAAAACAACCGATCCTCAAATCATGAATCCATAAAAATGGATATTGATGGAAAAAGTATAATTTAGGGCAGAAATTAAGGAAACTAAATTAAGGCGAGTGAAGACAAAAATAAAGTTAAGGGAAACCCCTACTACATGATGTATTGTATCTCATCCCACTCAACCACTAAGAATTTCATTTAAGAACAAGTTATGTGGGATTTGAGGCATTGCATGGGGAGGTATCAATGTCTATATAGTTTGCGGTAACACCATGTCTCCCTTGCTGTGTGGATTTGTTCTTTGAGACCTTGTCTTTCATTGTGTATGAGTTATACTACAAGAAACAGTGTGAGAATGCTCTTACACTTTTGAGTAGGAGCAGAATTTGAGTACCAGTCTAAATAAGAGATCAAAGTACAACTCTGGTACTTGCCCCTTAAGGTCAGATTTGAATGCATTGCACAGTCGTGTCAAATGATGAACTACTCATGTTATCTTGCCAGGTGATCCACAACACAGAAAACCTCCAAAGGCGTGAACGTCACGACCCAATTCCACTCTTAGTTTACTATAATCACAATCTTAAATCCCTTGACAATATCTGCCACCGGTGTTTAACTACCCATCAGCAGTATGATTACACTTGCCTGGTAATTCCCATTATTACATGTGCATATCATGGGGACAAACCCCATGACAATACCTGTCTCATATCCCCCCCCCCCCCCTTTCTCTCTCTCTCTTTCTCTCTAGCGTCACACAAATTGCTAGATTCACATCATATCCTTTATGTATGATAAGTGCATTGCAGGGAAAAGTCCACACTGGTCACAGCCAGCATTCAATCCATCGTCAAGAGCAATCTGAAAACGCTTTAAAAACTCAATTAACAACACAATTCTTAAATATTCAAATTCATTTTCATTTGGGTCTTCAATTTATTCAAGATCAACAACGGTTGGTTTAGGGTTTGTCTAATTTTAGGATATGACAGAGATTAAACAGAGAAGCGTTATGTATCAAAGATTATAAATTTAAGCCTCGCTTGTCATGTGCTTACTCCTAACCTTCCCCTTCGAAAAAATACATTATTCTAAAAATAGGCAATCGAGAAAAATATATCAAAAGTTATTGCTGGAATGGCTCAGCTCATAAAACTAAAAAACTGCCTACTGTTTGTCAACTGCAGCAGTAGCGGCAGCTTGTGTGTGTAACAGCACCATGCCTGAATTGACCGCCCCTTCCAACACCGACGGGCCACAACGCAGCGGTGCATGACATGACATGAAGAAACGCCAGTGTGGAATCTGACGGTATTTGGTAAATGGAATCAGCGAGCATGAAGGAGTGAATACACAGCTTCTTTTGATGAGGCAGGGGACATCTTATAATTGGACAAGATGATAGGGACTAGAGGTGAAGAAGCCACAAGATGAGACTATTGAAGGAGCACAGTGTGTACGCATGAGCGCATACACTGACAGACTCTCATTTATTATTCAGCACTGGGATAAATCATTATTTCAAAAACACTTGTCATATGTGGCTCTCGCAATTTTTTGACAATTGTCTGGAATCCATGGTGTATTTTACATTAACTTTTTTTTCTTCTTTTAATCAAAACAAAACTATTGCATAATTATTAACAGTAAAAAAGAATATTACCAATAATATTTATGCTAATGTGGAATCGTTTATACTAAAATCAAATTAAATTGTATAAGTAGGATTTGAAGCTTTGCATAGTATAGGAAGTAAGAAATGAGTAGGTTTACACTAAACATGTTATTAACACCTCTATTAGGAGAAGTGGGCCTTAATGGTTCTGAGATAGACTTAGGTTGAGATAGACTTAGGTTGAGATAGTAGAGTCTCAATATTTCAAACAGTGTACTAAATCCATCTTCGAGACAAAATGTTTTTAATGTTGTACAGATTTTTGTTGATCAGTCAACAACTACCTCAAACTTAAAAACTTTGAGCTAAGAAATTTTGTATAAACTGTCATGACTGTGAAGAAGTCCATTGTACCACTCCTACAGAACAAATTAAAACTTTACTGAAGCAGGGTTTTTGCAATTGAGACTCAACTATTAAATACAAAAGCTCTGTAAAAGATGGTGTTTAGGATCAGTACCAATTGTATGTGTGTGTTTGTAACAGTTGTAATTTGTAATCACATCATACAATGTACATATGTCCTTGACCAAGACAATTCTACTAAAACAACAAGTCAATATCTACACACTTATTACATTGCGTCCATCTTTCATTATCACACCATGGCCTACATGTATAGTACATAACAAAGGAATATTGTTAAATCTGCTGTGATTTCATCCCTAGTGTTTTTCATATCCTAAGAGTGGGTAAACATACCTGTACACACAGTGAAGCCCTAGGTGTCATGTGGTACCCTCAAGGGTGTGGAATCCAGTGGACCACATCACAGCAATTAGGCCTACAGTACACCTTGTTAATTTTATCCAAGGAGGAAGGGTATGTATGCTGTACATTGGGTCTGTACATGGTTTAGATTGCATTGAATGCAGCTGATACACATGCTATTAACATGATTAGTTTTAGTATTATTTCAAAAATATTGGAAATCATTTTTCCAGCAGCAAAATATTTTGATTTGATTCCCATTATATGAAAAAGGGAGCAGACTATAATATTTATCATAGTACATTGTAGCAACGAGGGAAATGAGATAGGGAACTGCACCATGTCAAAGGACTACTGTATTACTGGAAAGTGTATTGTACACTTTGTATGGAATGATGCATGTTTTCTGTGTGAAAGGTACTGCATACATGTACATGTCTAACGAATGAATTAATAACTTCAAAAGCATTCAACGCTAAAATTGCACAGAATATTCAGATGAGCAATCAGGTTCCAATAATAATGTGCAAGGAATAGAAAAAATGGCCTAAAAAAAACAATTAATGAGCGGTCTCTCTGGCTATACTTCTGTCATTTTAATCGACATCATCTTCACTAACACAAACCATAAGGGATACTATAAAATTATACATCACTGAACACCATACTGTAAATATATACCATAAAGGAAAAACAAAGTAGTACATTCATGCAGGCTTTGCAACAACAAGGACCTCTGTCATAAAGAACTGCTACGTATACCGTACACAAATAATTCTACAAATCAGATACAACTAGTGTAAATGTTAACAGGCTAAATTCTACATGATGTAAATCTATGCATTTATCTTGTGTGCGATTTGGTGCTTACAAATGTAGATGATCAATTTTCTGTGCATGGCAGTTCCTAGTTGAAACCAGAATCTATTTTTTTAGAATAAGACTCAAGAGGCAACAAGTCTCTAAAGATCCAAAATAGTGACAACAAAGTAAATTCTCACTTTGGGTCCAATAATGATTTGTCCATTTCACTTTAGCTCAACACTCAATATATTTCTTTATGCAAATGAGGTTCCAAAGTTATAATAATACCATTAAGAATGACCTAGTTTGATTATAAGACTGAGTGTGACTTACACAGTGCACAAGCATGCATGCATACAACGCTGTGTCAATAATGCAGAGATACCTGGTTTTGACTCTCAAGTGTCCATCATTCTTATTTTCACCTGTCATTATGGCTGAGTTCATAACCTTTCTAGAGAGATCATTATCTGATATTCTATCATGTTCCGTGCCGCTGAATGTTATGCTGGTGATACTATTATCGTGACTAGAATTTCTAATCATAGGGCGTCAGGTAGTTTACTAAACAAATTTTTGAGCTATCTCATGTCCTAGAGAAATTGAAGCAGACTTTAAGCAGATTCCTACACATATGTGCAATAGACATAATGAAAGCTGGTACAGAACGGAGACAAAATATTTGCTACACTGCTAAAATAGGTATTCTTGAAACAAGAAACAGATCTTATTTTAAAAAAAACATTATTGTGTCACTTCAAGAAAAATCTTGTATTAAGATTGTTGGGAGTAACATGAAAAGTTTTCTAGAAATAAGATTTGTCTTATTTCAAGAAAACCATTTTTAGCAGTGTACAGGCGTTTGGATTTCATAAACTAAAGCGAGTCCATCTTTTCAGACATTATGTACTTTGTACATTTTACATGTAACATCATTGCCGATATTAAATGAGATTTAAGCCATAATCCATCTTAGATAGAGTTGTGTAATGTGCAAACTTGCCCAATGAAACAAATGAACTTCTTCACCAAAATTTATCTTTACCCCTAAAAAATAATTCCATGAACAGGCAGAGCTGACTTTATTCTTGAAGAATGAAGTTGCAATGCAGCTTTAATGTACTCTCTTCCTATATTTATTTAGCAACGTTCCATCTCTTTAACTTGGCAGTAGTGGCTGGCAACCATTGTGGTTAAGGTAAAAGAAAGTTCATCTATTTCTGATCAGCTTCATCATCAATCACATCAAGACGCTGTAAAGTTCAGACTTTTTATATCATTGTAGACATATCTATATCATCTTATAAATCAAAATGACAAGCAACACTACATGATTGTGCTGCAAATAACTCACATTCAGGACTAGTAATTGATTTTTTCCCCTCTCACACCCAGTTCATAATCATACATGACAGAAAGTGGCACTGGATTTTTACTGCAACTCTACTGTATGGGAATAGTTTGTAATCATACAGTACATGTACATGCAAATTATTTGCACAATAAATATAGAAATGTCAGAACTGCAGAAACTAATTTTTACACACACACACACAAATCTGAGTGATACATCTCCCAATAATTGTTTTTTCAACTGTAGGAATAGGGAATCTGGGACACAATTTTATGTATGTTCATTCTATACAAATAAATGTACATGTAAGAATGTACTTTTTGCCTAATAAATTTCATGAATCATCTAATTGTGCGCAGTTTCTGAAGAAAAAACCCCAGACAGCTTGAGACATCTTACACTGTTTAGTTTGTCTCTTTGTCATTCAATACCACACGCAGAGGAACAGGTTACCCAATAACATCTCCTTCTAAGAAGGTAAGGGTTAGTCCAAAGCTTGCCCCTAACAGAAAAGAAATCCTAAGGAATTTTGGTCATTGACACCACATCTGATGACTGGGTATATGTTGACACCATAGCCTACACCTACATTGGATTGGACCTGTCTACAGCGCTCACCAACCAGCATCATGGTTCTGTGTCTCTGCTTAACATGTACCACCCACGCAACCCTTGAGCTTTCCTTAAAGATGATGTACATGTACACCATTCGAGAAATAAAATGGACAACCTTCAACAAAACTCTCCTTAGTGTTAACCTAAAGCTGGTATTAGATGTTCTTGTGTTGGACACTGTTATCAATGTTTTTCAATAAGAAAAACAGTTAAGAAGACAGTTAGAATTTCTAAATACTCAACTAAACATGCATTTAAAATGCCAACAACTTGCCTGGCTAGGTAATTTAATTACAGATCCTTTATAAACATTGCAGAAACGCTTGAAGTACAAATTCTCAGAATCCGTGCAATTCAGTTGGAATACTTCAAACCAAAAAACGTTTTTCACCAAGTAAATACTCAGATTATTATTAAATGGGTGTACAGTTTTTACAACTACACAGATAAGACAATATACAGTACTGTCTGATAGTGATGCATGTCTTTAGTTTTTGTGTACTTTATCAATAAATATCACTGTGTAATCAAAACAAATACTTCCTTTCTTGTGATTAATACCTACTGTAGTCATAATGTTCATGAATGAGAAAAAAGAACAAACCAATGTAAATGTATTGATCAATACATTACTCCCATGCTTTTAACTTTCACATTTAATTCAGTTTGTTGTGGTGAGAATGGTTGTATCCAAATTCCATTTCAGTCTAATCTGAGTGTTTCTAATTATTTTAAATCACCCAAGTTGATTCTTGCCTAACTTCCCTTTAAAGATTTCCTAGTCAGAGTGGTGAATGAGTAATAGAGAACACTGTATGATTCAGCATAATCAACACTGATGTGTTGTGAATGCAGTATCCACTAACCCCAAACCCATCTGTCATATCATTGAGCTACAAATACATGCATGCACTGGAACACAGCACAAGATGAACTAGAAGAAATTAAAATGTCAACATTTGCTCTTTGAAGTATTATTTAAACGGCTGTCATTTCTGTGAGATATTCTATTCAGTGTAAGATTAAATGTGATAATTTGAAAGGACAACAATGGTATTTGATTATTACTTTTGAAAGGCATATTATTTTATTGTACTTCATGTTTGAGAGTGTATTCTATTGAGCTCAGTGTAAGATCAACTGACAAGTTTAAAACGGCAATTTATTGAACATTTTTCTAAATAGTGTGTGATCTTATTCATTTTTATTTATAACATATCCAACAGCACAATTATCACCAATAACAGCATGAATAGGAAGGAGGAGAGAGATTTGAAGCCTAATGGGAAAAACCCATGCAATCAGGTAGGGACTGAAAACCCAATCCACACACAATGTTCCATTCTGAAGAGGGATTCAAACCATGGTCTACAGAGGTGAAAAGCAGAGAAAGAAACCACGGAGCCAACCTGATCCACATCTCAATATCACTTAATTCAGAACTCAACTTAAAATGTAAGACCCTAGCAGTGGTAAATGATCTTTAACTTACGGGGTAATAAATAAAGTTTCAAAGTGTGCACCTGTTAAAAACAAGACCATTACTTTGCCAGTTGGTTGAAATCATGCGGCAATGATTCTTGAACAAGACTTTTTATGTAACATTTACTACATGTACCTAGCAGAATTTGAGAATTATACTCTTGGCTCTTTGTCAATTTCAACTTCCTTCACAACCAACAGAGTAATCATGCTCCAACAATGCCTTATGTTATTGTCACTACAACATGGATTGATAAGAGCAACGGTCAGTCGACTGGATCAAATAGCATTTATTGTTCTGGAATAACAGATATTTCTTCTTAGTTTTAATGCTCTTTCCCATGACAAAAACACTTTACATGTATCTTAAATGACACTTGTATCAATCAAAAACATTGCATTTATGATGCTTAGAACAAAAACAAACAAAGACTCATGAACCTGTCTTTTATACAGTATACATAATAATTAAAAATAATAATTTAAAGTTCCTGCATAATGCTTGAAAAGTTGCTTGTATTTTGTTTGTTGCCAAGATACAATCTTCCAAGTTACAAGTATGTACCAAAGTTGGCAAAGAAGAGTAAGGAACAATTGATGAGTGAGTAAATATTACAAAGAGCTGGGACCCTTCAAAGTATCTGTGTACATACAACATGTACTGCCCACAGTTGAGTAACAGTTGAGTACCCCCCAATGAAATCAAAAGTGGGCGTGATTGATGAGGTCACCTGTACTATAAAAAGAGAACCCTTTCTCTATACATGAAGCTCTACCATGTTTGTTATGAATGCTTTTTTCTATGCATCATGACAAAACAGAAACTAACTGTTTCCCACAATACACTGTAGCTCTGTTTTGTAGAGACTCCCAAGGATAGGGTGTAGGGCCTTCCTATTGTTGATAAAATGCCATTACTTGCACACTGCATACTTCCAAATGGATGGGGGGTGCATTTTTACCCCAACCAAAGTAAATTGAAATAATGTACCATGGTTCTCCCTTGCAAAAGTTAGCATATATCGCGAATTGCAGGCAGATGTATGCATTTTTAATAGCTGTCAACACGCACCCCCCCCCCCACAATTTTCTTTTCTACTTCATATCAAATTCACAAAAACACAAAGCTAAAAAACATTAAAAATACCCTAGACTGCACCCTTGCTCTTTGATTGCACTTAAGGCAAAGCCATAGATAAACACCAAGTAAAAACATTCTGGGGACCTCGTTTCAATTGAAGTCAAACTTCCAGAATGCCCCTGGTTTTGTAAAGTCCTTGGGTGAACCCTAAAAATACTGAGTAAATTTACTTTAGATTTCCCCATGAACAGTGTAACATACATGTACAAGTACAGACTACATAGAGTACGGAACCAGACTGTGTGACCTTCCATGGCCAATGAAAAGAACCTCATTTGTTCCTATCTGATTTGATCCTAAATATTCCTAGAGACCTGCACCTATATTCCTATAGTCACTGTATTTTGATGAGGGATTCAGAACAATCAATGATTAACACAAATCCACATGTTGCCTTGGAACGTATTAGTGGTCATGTCAACACTGCACCATGCTCATAGACTAAGAGTACAATATAAGACTCCAGTAGGCACACATTCTATACATGAACATGAACATGATGTGATGAATGTACACATTATGACCAATAGTCTACCAAGTACCAGACTGTCGCTTCGCACATTGTATACATTCGAGTTCAACAGTGTGTCTCCAAGACTGTAGCTTCAAAGTCTGTGTATCACATTGATTTTTTTTTAAAACTCAAATTCAAATTTATTTATTGTCCATGATTTTGCAATGTCAAGCCTGTCACCAGATTACAAATATTTAAATTAACAATTATTAAACCCAACATTAATGAAATATAAAATAAGAACTACAACCAATCAGAGTGTTTCAGGTTGGGTTGTCAGCACCAACCATCTCTGCCTTTACCCCTCTATGTCACAACATTCTAATAATGGGGTATGAATGTTGTTTCTTCCAGCATCCATTAAAATAATTTGATTTAAGAACTAGTAAACTTCTCGTCTTCAGGAAAGTGCACTCTCCTGAAGACAAGCAGAGTACATGTACTGTTTGAAACATCAAGACTACACCCGTTCTTTTCAGAGCCAACACTCCTCCGAAAAGAGAAAAGAGATGGCTGTACCTACAAGTTTACTTGTTATAATTAATTCTTATTTTTCACACCATATCAAACTTAAAACATTACTTACTCTGAATTAAATGCTTGGAAAACAAAGGTCTAACTAAACTGCCACCAATGTTTAACTTTAATTTTAATGGCGCTTCTATAATATGCAAACACAATCTAGCACTTCAGTGTTTACTTACTTACAGTACTGTATGGTAAGTAGGCTAAGTGTACACAAAGCACCTGGGAGTATTTTTATATGGATTTGGCGCTACATGTATTTGTAAGTGGCATGGGTTAGCAATATTTGTAAATTGTAGATCTGTATAAAGGACAAAAAGCTTAATTATCCCTAGCTTAATTATCTCTCTATCCTTCACAAATCTTTTAAGTTAAGAATGATATTCTAAAGTGCAAAACACCCTGCAGTAAACATACTGTCCAGTCTTTAAAACGAGCCCAAATATTTGCTTTCTTTTTGGCTTATGATTCAACGCACACCTCATATTGGTAAACATAATTCCGAATATGTTCCATAAGATGTTGATTTTATAATTTACAGATAAATGTACTATAAGTGCACTCTATGGATCCCTTTGTAGCATTTTAAATGTTTCTTGATGATACCATGGTGATTTTGCATCACTCAAGAACAAAACTGTTGTATTGTGCTATGTGAAGTTCGTATGGCGCATTATGGAAATATAATTTAGCATCACGTTACATGCATACATGTACTACAGGTATGTAGATACATGTACAGGGGGTACTATCAATCATGTCTGATATTTCGTGGAGGCAACAAAGACAACTACCTCAATGCCTTGGTGCTTCTTAAAATGTTCCACACCTCCAGGCCCCTAGCCCTACTTAATGCCTTAGGGTATGTTCACACGAGTAGCTAACTTCGCTGCTAACTTAGCTGTGCAATATTCTCAGCGGGGGGTTCACTTGGCCAAACGACTCCCCTAAAATTTACCTTGCGTTCACACGAGGCTTCGCTGTTAGCTAGCACAGCAGACTGTTTTGGTTTCCGGTAGTTTTC
>JAUELU010000018.1:160947-180730 GCA_032357145.1 Evasterias troschelii
GTGTTTTGTCGAGCGCCCTCACGCGAAACTTGTCTTGGTTAGACTGGTGCAGTGAAGTATTTGCAAAAACAGTGACGTCTTACTGTTTACGTTTGTATAAATTTACGGACTTTCTTCAGACAAAATTTATAGTTGACTCGAAAATAAGATATAAAGAGTAAAAACTCCAGTCAAAACCAGTTACTTGAGATTTAAGACTACGTGGATGGCCATGTAATCGCCCCCACAGTAAGTACTATTTACTATTTAATTGCTGCAAGAAGAATATTTCGTTTGTCAGTTTGTCTTTCTATTTCTTATTTTGGGCGGGGTCTAACTAAAAATAAAAATAAAATTAAAAGGGGCTATACGGCAAACTGGCCTGGCAATTAAATAATAATTTGCTACTTCTTGTGATAATTGTAGCCTCCATCATCCATCCTCCCAAATGCCCAACGGTCGCAGACCAGAGGATTAACTTTAATGTGTAGCCCATAAGTCATGATAGTTGGGCCATGGACCTCCATGGCCGGTTGGTTAGATCAAATTTTGACAGTTTCTCTCGGACCAGCAGTAGCATGCAGTAATGCACTGCACTTACACTTACAGTCAGTAGTGACCAGGGTCGGTATTCACGAAACTAAACTTAGTGGAGTACTTAGTTTTCGGTCCTACTAAATACCGTCAACTCACCGTCAACATGCAGGGACCGTCAACACGCCATCAACACCTCCAATATACATTTTAAATCAACAAAAGAGGTATAGAACTGTAAAATATGGGCTAAAAGAGAATAAACATTGGTTTGAGGTTACATTTCTGTTATGAAAATTGGGTTTATTTCACGCTATCTCAAGGCTGCAAGGCCGTTGGCCACCATCTTTCCTTCCCACGTAGCTTGGACCATACCATTTACGCTAAAGAGATGACAGTTTTATGATCCATGTGCACCATCACTACCCCAGCCATCAGCTGCAGCAAGGCGCCCTCTGTTGGCATGATAATTGCATTACCCACACACCCATACACGCATGGTACAGTCCAACCTCAGTGAGAAGTTAAGATGGCGGCCAACGGCTATGCTACTTACAGATTTTTTTTTTCGCGTGAAATAAACCTAATTTTCATAAAAGAAATGTAACCTCAAATCAATTAATATACTCTTTTATCCCATACTTTACAGTTCTATGCCTCTTTTTATAAAATGTACATTGGTGGTGTTGACGGTGTGTTGACGGCGTGTTGACGGTACGGTTCGTGTTGACAGTGAGTTGACGGTATTTAGTAGGACCCTAAGTTTTCACTTAAGTCTTAAGCACCCCGCTAACTTATTAAGTCAGGTGCTTAAGTAGCTATTCACAAAACATCTAAGTACCCCACTTATCTTAGTACCCCACTTAACAAGTTAAGTAGTTTAGATCAAAGTAGTGCACACAATGCGCGCAAAACATACGCCATCAATGGTTACTTAGAAACAAAGATGACTCAGACGCAATCAATCAATTATTGTCAAACACTAAAGGCTACAATGCTAATACATTTTCGCCCAGTGCCAAAATGTTATTGATGAAGTTTTATGTTTTAAAAAAATTTTTTTTACGCGTTGACCCTACTTTATATAACGTACGCGCGCGTTCCACGCACACACGTTTATAAAAGCAATGCGTGTTTACCCTCTACATTGATGTTAGACGCGTACGTTTTTACAGCAGTCCTGTGTTCAATTTAGACAATAATAGTATCAGATTGTTATACAATAACGGCCTTTAAAGAGAAGCCAAACATTTCTGAGAAGAAGAAGTTGCTTCTCTTAACTGAATGGGAAAAAAGGATGACATCCTACATCCAAAGTTTTCGTCCAAGATTACTTCACAAGCCAAACATGAAGCATTGAGGTGCATTGCTGATGCATTAAATGCGTGATTTTCATCGGAATAAAACTGCAGTGCAATGAGGTAGTTTATTTTAGCAGAAACAGTGCAGCCACGTGCATTTGGTGAGTCCATTTCTTCAGCTGTTATAAATAAAACCCCGTTTCTATCAAACCTATAACGTGAGTAAAGTTCACCGTCAGTAAATTCTGCCAATGGATTGCTCCTTTCGCAAAACACTCTCTCTCTACGAAGAATTCTATCGTTAAAAATTCTATCGTGCACGACACGTAAAAAAGGGGCCATGACAACCTAGTGCCCCGCTTAAGTCAGGTTGGACAACACTTAGATTTAAGAC
Organism: Evasterias troschelii; assembly: GCA_032357145.1. Taxonomy (NCBI): domain Eukaryota; kingdom Metazoa; phylum Echinodermata; class Asteroidea; order Forcipulatida; family Asteriidae; genus Evasterias; species Evasterias troschelii. The sequence goes on from JAUELU010000018.1 coordinate 163,156, forward strand.
GCGAAATTAAGCGGGGCGCTTAGCGCAAACGCTTTGTGAATACCACTTAAGTCGGGTATTTAAGCGGGGTGCTTATTATTTGGTGACTTAAGTAGCTTCGTGAATACGGCCCCAGATTTTTCCACTCTTGACCACTTAAAAAAAAAGTAATAGAGCCTAAGTAACTCGCATTCTTATTTAATTTAACTTTCTTGGCTACCAAAGTGGGGCAAATTTATTCTATGATTAGAATATGAATTTGATCTTCAATACGTGTGTATTGATATGATGACACTAAAACATTGATTGTTTTACTTTTAAAATAGATTTTGACCAAACCAACACTCAGCGGACGAGCTGCCAATTACAGGATATCAGACAGATGCCAACAGGAAAGGGCTATATTGCTCTTAAAAGTTAAAATATAACATGAACAATACGTAGATGAATTGCACCCTGACCATGAATGAACGGTAGTAGCTGGGAACCATTGGGAAGGAGGAGGGTTATGATCTTCCACTACAGCAACCAGAAAAGTTGAATTGAGACTTAGATACAAACTGAAACAAAACCACACACCTTTATTATGCCAATTTTATACTAGCAGTACTAAACTGCTACTACTAGACTATGTTTGGTGTGCATAAATCTGACCTTCAGTTACATTTTGGTTGAATCCTTTGCAGATACAAATAGAATGACAGTTTTTAACCTCTACATCTTTGATCGTAACGGTGTGTGCTTGTTCTACCAGGAATGGAATCGGCACAAACATTCAGGGCTATCTCAGGAAGAGGTTTGTTAACAAATCAAAATAATGCAAACATTTACACTGGAACACATTGAAGTACTTTGGAAAACATGCTCATTAAAAATTAATTGATTTTACTTAAAATGTTTAGAAACCTATGAATAATGATGGTCAATACAACTAATCTAAACAAACATTATCAAAAGGTGACAGATTAGTCCAAGTATTTCAACCCAAACCATGTATTAAATGTGAACTAATCCACAGATTTTGATGTTATGTTTTCTTCTCACAGGAGTTTAAGTTGATGTATGGAATGATCTTCTCCATCAAGTCATTTGTCAGTCGCATGGCGCCTGTGGATTTGTATCCTTTAAACCCTACATGTAGCTTTCAGAAACTTGTAACAACCCTACATGTAGCTTTCAGAAACTTGTAACTTGTCCTCAGCTCAGTCAAGTAAAAACAATACCAAACTCAACCCTTGATTATTATCTGGTTTTACCCATTCACTGTTGTGTGTAAAGCACTGTATACTTTCCTGAGTTCTTTGAAAGAAAAAAAACACAGGCATATTACTCGAGTGTGATTCAAACCCACACTCTTGCCATTCTAGAGCACATGTTATACCACTAACTAGACCATCGAGATTGTCCGGTAGCTAGAGGCAGTTAAAATCCTATATTTTAGCAGCAGTTTAATAGATATTAAATTTGCATCAGGGATAAAGAATATTATTTGGATTTACCAAAACACTGTTGAGTTTAAAGTACTGTATGCTCAGTACTTTCCTGAGTCCTGTGAACAAATAAATATGAATCAACCCTTGATTCTTGAAGCCCTGCTCCATGAATCGTTACCAACACAATTTTCAGTCTTATGGAGTAAAGCAGAATCAGGTCTTTTGAGTTTGATGAATTTAGGATGACCAACGAGGAAGGATGTAACTTTAGTTTAACATGTTAATGATGGATTTACTGTAAGGGTGTTAATAAAATTGAATATACGCTTTTAGAAATAAGGGTGTTTTATTTCAAGGACAACTTTCCCAGCAGCATTCCTTAACTACCTTTTTTTATCATTCTCAGCAAAGATGGTTTTACAAGTTTTTGCACCAGTGCGTACAAACTACACTTCCATGAGACGGCAAGTGGCTTGAAGTTTGTGATGAATACAAGCCTCAATGTTGTATCAATTAAAGATGAACTTCAGTATATCTACAGTGCAGTAAGTTGAAAATGTCTATGAATAAATATTAAAGTCTGTAAATGTTTGAAATTCATTAGCAAGAAGGTTCATAGAATTTCATTCTTGAAACCAGATGGGTGGGGAACCAGACACCCTGAACCAGAATTTCATTTGCTACAAATGTTTAAGGTGTGACTACTTCAAAATTTCATAATTAGTAACAATTTGACAAAAAAGGAACTCCATGTTGTTATTTTTGCAGCTATTTGTTGAACATGTTGTGAGGAATCCTCTGAGCAAACTTGGCCAACCCATTGACAGTCATATCTTCAAGACCAAATTAGACAGCTATATCAGAGGTCTACCCTTCTTCATAAGATCAACCTGAAATCTTTCTTGTAAAACCCAGGATACAGACTAAAACATTTAGCAGAATGAGGTAAAAAGGAGAGTAGGCAGGTGAGGCAGATACAATTAGTATTTCTTGTTTAATCAGATTGATATTAGTGTCATAACTAAATGTAGAGAGCATTCCTTACAGCCTCACTCTGCCAGCTGTTAAATTTGTTTCTTCTTTCCTGTTTCCATACATGTAGTTTTTGTTAAACACTTTATATAAACCAGGTTACCATTTTTCTAATCCCATTAATCCTAAATGGCGCCCTCTAGTTGTAAAACCTGAGGGCTGTTTATATAATTTGCCTTTCTCATAGTCATAAGGCACAGTGAACTTGCTGTTCACAGAGTCGTTTGTGTTTCCAGTACCCATGATCAGTTCTTTCATTGTGAAAAATGAAATTCAGAGATATGGACCTAATATTAGTTTGCCCCTTCATTATTTACTTCATCGGAGTGCATCCACATATATATTTTTTCAAATCAAATCAGTGTAACCAAAGTGAGGCTTGGAGGACAAAGAGTGTAGTCTTTATATACAATGAACCCTCCTGAGAGTTAGCTCTTCTTGTATATGAGGCCCAACTGCTTGGTGCTGTCACTGTTAACCACAGAGTTTTGAAATTAAAGAACCCTGTCGAGAATAATCCTATGGGCCATAAGTGCAGAATTATGGTAAGCAACACATTAAAATTTGGCTCAGGTCTGATGAGGAAAGATAGCAAAGATGGCTGTATGATAAAGACAGTTGTACTATATTGAGAATCATGTGCTTGACTTCAACCTGAGGCACTTTTTGATTATTTTCATAGTTTAACTCAGAAGATACTAACCCTACAGTGCTTATAAATTCAGAAATAAGTAGGAAGCTGATTTTCATAAATCACTCAGTGCAATATCAAAAGAATTGGGTTAAAGTTAAAAAGAGACAATGAAAGTACCTGATGTAATGTAAAACTAGACATGAGTGTCTACCAGTAGGTATTTGCTCTTTGCACAGATCTGCCATGTGCATGAAGAGCCTCGACTTCATGCTTCATTTGTATTGTATTTATGCATCTGTTTGTTGGATGAAATCGCCATAACATTACCATGACAGTACGGAGTTATATAATGATTCTATTCACTGCTGTCCCCAACTGGAGGCTCTACAAGCAAATGGCTGACGTGCAATGAGCGAATAGATTATAAATATGTTGGACCAGTGTTAACTCATCTTAAAGTTTGACAACCATTTTATTAAAACTAGTAAATACTAATAAAATTAATGCAGAGTTTTGTTTCATTCATTGCATGACTTGTTGCCATGTGTGTTGGGTTGTTTGTTTGTTTGTTTGTTTGTTTGTTTGTTGGGGTGTTGGGTTGTTTGTTTTTTTGTTTTTTTATTTGTTTGTTTAGCCTCATCTTGTGTTTTTTATTTCAAGGGTTATTTGTTTGTGTTTAATGACACCTTGCATGACGTGCAGCGCAATTACGCGTGCCTATCCTGTCCCCCATTTAGGAATGCCAAAATGTATACAAACAAATTCCCTCAAAGAGGTGTGTTCCACATCTGGGTCATAATTGAGGGAAATGTGATTGTTCATATCAAGCTTTCAGTTGCTTTAAGTTTTGATGCAAAATTAGATTTGGAAATGTTTGACCTCTTTAAAGGTAGGCATAGATTGGTAAAGGCTCAACAAATTAAAGACCATTAAAACTTACTTGGTGAGAAGCACTGCAGCTGTTGATATCATAAACTATTTTGAGGAAAGATTCCATTCAAAGTGATATGGTTTTAATATTTTTTCACCTACAAATATTTGGAACTGTAAAACGATCCATGCATGAATTGTTTCTCAGATTGCTGAGAGTTGGTGTACGTCCATGAATACTCGCGCAAGAGATGTGGTTGGTACCCACTGTTGCCCCGCTAAATGTGGATGGTTTTGACGCTCTTATGAAAATACCATGAGTTTTTTGCTGTTTTATCAGCAAGTAGACACTACATTCAGCTGAAACTTTTACAGATGATTTTATTGTGTCGTTCTAGATAATACCTAAAAATCAGCATTACGTTGACAAAAAACAATTTATGATCCTATCTTAAACATTTGTGGGGCTCCTTTCTCAAAAAACAGCTTTTTCCCATGATGTGAAATTATGAAGAAAGACCATCATTTCAATATGCCTCCTATTATTTTGATCCTAGTGTCGCCCCTTTTGTCAAAAATGAAACATCTCTGTAAACAACATTCTGTTCTCTCTTTTGAAAATAAGACAATCTTATTTGAAGTAATTTCCTCATGTTTGTAGGAACGTAACACTGCATTCCAAAGCAATGGTATATCATTCTCTAATCGGAAAGATGAAATTAATTTAAAATTCTCAAATAAATTTAAGGATTTTCTGGGGAATCTTGATGTGTAGGAACATCTATTATCTTATATTGATGGGTACTTCCCGAATGATACAATAATTTCACAAAGCGTTATTAAAATCAATACAAGCAGACGACCTTTGGGTTTACCATAACCAGGCGTATCCCTTGGACTATGCACGAGTCACGTGTCTGTAATAACAATGCGTGTGTTGAGGCAGGCGTTTCATCCACATGTTAAAAGTGGAAATGTTTTTAGCGCCATAAATGTGAACTTTCTAGAACGTATGAATCTGCTGGTACGTAACTGATTTGGGTTTTGGTTATGTTGATCTTCGATTTGGAGGAATTTAGCAGTTTCGTTTTGTCGACATTACAATTAGATTTATGCTTTGAGATGAGAGCGCTCTGGAAAAGAGATTATTGCACCAGATAGTGAGTGACGGCTACATGTGTCATCATATCCAGCTGTACACTTTTGGAAATCGCGGTATAAAACAAATGTGTATCAAATCTCATTACGAATGAAACAAAATGGCGATTAAATTTGAAAGTTTATCTACATATTATTACATGTTTTTTGTGTAACCTTGTTAAGACATCGGTGAGTAACTCTGCAAATAAACACTGAAGCAGGTTTATTACTGTCGTGTGTTTCTTTCCCTGTGGTTTATCTGTTGACTGAGTGCAGTGTTATTTACTCTGGATAAAGGAATTTAATTGTAGTTGAACCGGACTTAGATATCTCCAATTAAAACTACGACATATTGAAGCAAAAGACGTCGATATTGTTGTTTAAAGTCAAGGGTTGAAATCAACGAAATCAACCGTCATGTTTACATCCAAATCTCCCGAAATTATGACGCTGCCTGCCTCGGAGAGCGATACGGCAGGAGCCACCCAACAGTCACCGGACACCAAACCGACTGATGTCTGGGACGCACGAGCGCAAAGATGGGTTGAAATCCAACAAAAGACGTTCATGAATTGGTGCAACGAACAACTCAAACCTACAGGGAAACGCATCGAGAACTTCCGGACAGATCTCGAAGACGGTTTGGTCTTGATAGCCTTGGTAGAAAAGCTGACATCTTCAACTGGAGGGGCGCTTTATAAGAGACAGGGCCGCTACTGTAAATACCCGAAGATGAGGGCCCAGAAATTGGAGAATGTCACCCATGCATTGCAAATGATTGAGAAGGAAGGAATCAAACTTGTTAACATCGGTAAGTTGCTGTATTTGTAGTTTGCAAAAATTATGCAAAAAAAACACGTTATTATATTTAGGCCAACTTTCGTCATTCCCCACATGGTTCACCTCCTTCCAAACCTCTTCTCTAATTCATTGTTCACAACTAGCAACATTTTATTATACAAATCAGGCACGTAGGAAGATGACTTTAACAGGGGGGCGGGGGGGGGGGGGGGGGGGGGGGGGGGCCAAAATGTTTCATTAATTGAGTTGTGAGCGGATGTGTGATTTACTGATATTTCGTCTTGAAAAGGGAGGAAGTGCATTTAATATTGCAAACTTTTCCGATGACCGTGGCCCAAGTAGGACGCCAGTCTTCATTGCACGGCACTGGCAACCTGGGCTTAGTAACACTCCTGAAGTTTTCATATGAAAATTAATCCTTAATTGATCGTTTTAATACTCAGCCAACACATCTTCAGCCATCATTTAGCATACTGCATATAATGTAGAGTTAACTCTACACTCGCACAGTAAAGTGGACGTTATACAACAGACAATGACAATGTCAACTTTGGCTTCCGATGTCAATAAAATGTTGACTTAAGATCAACTCGAATTATTATTTCATATCACTCTGGCTGCATGATGCTGATAAAATAATACATATGCAATCATGCTCTTCTCGTCTGCTAGAAGTTCTCAGAATATATGACAAATTGCTGGGAAAATGTGTTGTGTTTATTTTTGTCTCTCATTTGTTTTTTATATTTTTATAAAAGATAATGGTGTCAAGGTGCATCCAGGGTAAAGAGTAAGAGGTGTTTACCAAAGTACCGACATCATGTGATGGGTCTAATCTTTTGCCAACAATAGAATCCTACATTTCCCAAAAGTGCTATCCACTCCCAACTCTCCCCCCGAAAAAAACACCAAACACCGCCTCAAAAAGTGCAATGAACACACACACAAACAATAAACAAATAAAAAAGAGCCCCCAAAATGTGCATACAAACCTTAAGTCAGCAACATGGAAAAACTGATTAAGCTGTTAAAAAATATATTTTGGGGTATCTACTTGCTGTAGGTAGATTTTGTTCTTTGAGAACTTGTCTTGCTAGCTATTTATTCTACTGCTGCGGAGCAGATTATTCAGAATTTGGGAGACTTCTCAGCTCTTAAAGCCAATAACTTTGCCAATCGCATAAATTTTAGCCTTTTCTCCTCTTTATACATTAAGTTCAAACTGAAGAATAAATTGATCATAATAAACAAGAAGTAGCAATTTGGTTTACCAATGGAGTGGCAATACAAATGTGTATGTTATGAGCTCCAGGCTAACCACCATTTCTGAAAATGGATTTGAGAACAAAATGTTGTTATTTAGTAAAGTACTCATCGTCACTTGTAAACAAGTATCATTTGTAAACAACCATGACATTGTCCGATCTGCTTTACCACTTGGGGATAAAGTTGGAACTGTTCCATGATTTCATCATATCTTTTAGTGCCTGAATACACTTTACATGCCATCTGTTGTTGATAATAACTGAATAATACCCAAGTATTGATCTCAATATTAAAGTATAACAGCTTTTACAGCACTCAATGTACATGACCTTCAATACTCACTGTGAAATTTACATTCTGTTTTCCATAAATAGTGCACCAGTTGGTTTTTTAGGGTTGTTACTTTCTGTACACATCAGGTTGCCTGGATAATTAAAATATGTGAGCTTGCAACAATCACCTCATTTACTTGTCTCTGATATGTTAATTTATACGGGGAGGCATGACAGTGTGTCTGTATCTGGTTTTAATGGTATATTAGGATACAACACAAGTTTACAAATTAGTAGGCTTTTGTTGGACAGATAGATATATTTATTATAAATGTTATCCAAAGAAAGTAATTGATGGCAACAATTTAGGGGTCTGTCAAAATGTATATATATACATTTTCTCAAAATAACAAAAGCCCCTATAATGGGGATGGGGTTTGTGTATTTTTCTTAAAGTGGACAAAAAGTATTGTCTTGAAAAAAGTTATAATACTCACAATTCAGGAAAAGTCACTAGTGTAACCCTCTGCTATCTGATTTAATCACCAAGTTTTTTTTGTTATTGCTTGGAACTAAAGGTGTGGAAGAGTGTAACATCAAGCTGATATTTTGTCAGGAGTGTAACATCTGGAATCCAGTTATATCACCAATAACTATCTTCTATCATTTTTAAAAACACACTTTTGTTTTACTTTGGGGGATTATAATCACTTGTTTGTCCTGATCCTGCAGCTATCTGATTTAATTCTTTTTATCCCATCTCTTAATCCTTCTGTTTTACTTGAATGTAAAATTAATTCATTATTTGTCCTAATCCTGATTTAAGTCCTTTTTACTCATCCCCAAAAATCTGTTTTACTTGAAAGTAAAATTGATCTATTGTTTGTCGTGATACTGCAGCTATCTGATTAAAGTCCTTTTCTCTCGCTCCACAGGAACTGAAGATGTAGTGGAGGGTAATGTTAAGCTCATCTTAGGCCTGATCTGGCGCTTAATCCAGAAGTATCAGATTAGTACTGGATCCTCAAAGCAGACTAAGGTACCAAGTAAGAAATCAATGCTGAATTGGATAGATGCTGTTCTTCCAGACAGACACATTTCAAACTTCACTACAGACTGGAACGATGGAACCGCACTCAGGTAGGTGAAAGGGAAATTTGGCTCAAAAGAGGAAAACACTAGATTAATTTTCTTGGAGCCATAGCCAAAATTGATGAAGTGAAAGTGGAATATAGCACCAATATTTGAAAACCAAGCAATTTAAAAATGTTATCTTTAAGTAGCCATCTGCGACAGGTTTCCTTGGCCAGCAAAAATGCATCTTAAATACTTTCAAGGTGACAAACTTGATCCTTTTTGTTTCATTTTGTACTTCAAACATAGTCAAGATGGCTGCAATATGAAGTTCTGTTAGCTAAATGCAACTAAGAAAAGCTACAATGATGGGAAATACTTGTCTTGCACCCACATCTTAATATTTTTTGTGCTTTGGGATACTCCTTTGGTGCAATAAAATGCTTTATAAAATTGCATATATGATTATTATCATATTAATTTGTCCACACAGTGCCTTGATCAACTACTGCGACCCCACACTGATGACAGATTTCAAATCTCTGAACCCTATCAACGCCCGTGAAAACTGCACCCATGCCATGCAGATGGCTAAAGATAAGTTTGAAGTTCCAATGATTGTATCTCCTGAAGACATGTGCCATCCTCACATTGATGAGCTCAGTGGAATGACATACTTGTCTTACTTTCTAAGGACAGAGGGACCGGGATGGTACAGCACTCTCAACTGGGTGCGAAAGAAAGTACCAGAACTGAATGTACAAAACTTTCAGGTAGAAAGTCATTTCATTTATTCCTCTTTATTCTCGTTCACCAAGAAAAGAACATACTCATGTACCCTTTGGTAATTAAATATTCAAGATTATGATTTGTGGGGTTTTTTTCATAGTGAGTAGGGTAGAGCAGTCATTTTATCTTAATAAAGCATAAATTACCTTCCATTACTGAATCAGACTGCAACCTCATCTGTTTATAATATTCAAATGTCTAGCCATACAATTTATCTATAATCCACATCACTTCTTAAAAAGGCTCACCTTTGGCCTTCTTATCCATTCTTAGTTCATATTTGTAAATGTGATCTTCATCTCTAATAAAACCAAACAAATAAACGGAACAAACCAAAATCAGGTGTAGAATGTGACACCTGTTCACTGATTGAGGGTGTTGTCTACAGCTAGATCAAAGTCCTATATCGGTGAGCAGTGTTTGCCAACTCACCGGCTGAGTGTTCCAGTGATGTATTATTCGCCAATTCATAATTCACTGACATTAATGGTCACCCTGAAAAGATACTTTACATTTTAGTATTGGTCAATGTTTAACCAGGTTTCTAATAATATTAACTCTGTATTGATTTGGTGACTAGTCGAAAAGCTTTATTCTATACTACAACCATTTTATAATAACACTGTATTCAGGCGTAATATTCTCTAAAATGTTCAGCAACTTACAAATATAAAAATAGAAGAAAATAGTTTGATTCTTTCATGGTAATTCTATTATTATAAAAAAATATAACCAAACATGGGTGGAGAGAAAAATCAATTGGTCCTCATTGGGGTTTGAACCCAAGACCCCCGACACTCCGGGCAGATGCTCTACCAACTGAGCTGTAAGGCACAGAGATATACTCCCTCAGGTTTTCCTTAAGGACCACATTTTCTCTCGGTGTTGCATGGATGCGCAACTGGGCAAAGTATTTATTTTTTAAAACAACAATAAAGTTGAATAATTTATTTGTACAGATTGGTTACTCTTACAAGGGGCTTTCCCCAAAGATTAACAATCTCAAATCCAAACAAAGCATTATGTAACATGCAGATTTATAGAAGCAGAGTTAATCTTTACTGAGCAAGGAATCAGGAAAACATACATACTGTAATTAACATTAATGACAAACTTTAAAATCCATATCATGAGAAAGTCGTGGGGCATTGCTCTGTAGGACACAATTTTAAAGAAAGTTTCCAAACATTAAATCTTGTAATTGGTGTTTTTGCTGATAGAGTGACTGGAACGATGGACGAGTCTTATGTGCCTTGGCTGAAGCTGTGGCGGAGGGGGCATGCCCTGAATGGAGAGACCTCAAAAATGACAAGCTGGCCAACTGCCAAAAAGGTAAATCGCTATTTTCATCATCATCTTGTAGAGAATGAGACAAGGTAACTAGAACTTGATCGTCTGAAACTATGAAACATTCAGACACAAGGTGGCATTAAAATTACTGGATAATTTAAATTGTTTGTGTAATTCTTGGCAAGCACATTATGATTTTACCCAGTAGGCTACACATATGGGCAGTGCATTTAAGAGGTAAAATTAAATAAAAACAGGCAAAATTCTATACACAGAGATATTTGCTAGCAAGAAAATATCCTAGAGATTTAGGTTACTCAGTTTGTAAACATCTTGACATCACTGATTGAAACAAAGTTTTAAGAAAGTTATGAGAATAGCGCCCTCTGTTGGTATGATGTCCATGTTTGCTTCCTACACAGCCCTTTTTGGGAATGTTTTTTTATAGTTTTTTAAGGGTATGATCTGTTTTCTTTTCTTTTTGTGAGGCAACTGACACACACATACAAGTCTGACGGCTTGCTTCAGGAAAGTGAAATGTTTTGAAAAATCAAAGTAAAGGTATTTTCATGATGCTTGAATAAAAACCAACATTTTATTTTTGACACTATAGTGGTCTTATATGTATGCCATTGGTAGGCATTTAATTATATTATTTGGTTTAAAGGCAAAGTTTACCTTTGGTTTTTTGAACCGTTCGATTGTTTAATTTCACTTCAAAAGGTGGTCCCGGTTGTGAGATATTGCTGAAAAACCGGATCGAATATGTCCACAAAGGAAAATAATCCTTATACGCAACCACAATTTGACAGTTTCTGACAGAAACTTTCTCAGATGCAAATTTGGGGGCAAAAAAAATGATATATTTTTACTTAACCACAAAACTTTTAATTGAAATGTTTCTCGAAACGCTTTATACTATCGAAAGTTGCTGTAGGCTTCTAACCAATAGGTTTTTATTTCCATTAATTATAAGAGTGACTACCAAACGTATACCTTCCCTTTTAAGCTGACTTTATTGGAGAAATCAAAATTCATAAAGTACTTATCATTTCAAGTTATTGGTATGACATTCACAAGGCATTTAACTATAAATAGTATTGATTTGTTTACAGACTGACTCTGTTTTTGGTAGAGCCAGGCAAGCTGTTTAGTTAATAATGTAGCATAAACACAAATCAATAATTTGACAATGGAAATGGCACTTTGGTAGTGCAGGCAGATTGCACCATTATGCACTCTGTAGTCTGTACATTTTTTCTTTTTGATCATATTGCAGAGCAGCCATCTTAGTTTTGGCTCATACAAATCAACAAACCAAAGTGAGACTGGATCCAATCTGATACCATGCCATACAAATGGGAATTATTTGTTATTATTGCTATGACATTCAGGGAATATTACAATGGTTATATAGCACCATCTTAAAGAAAATCGATATGATTCTTTAAAATTATCCTCTTACAACATGACCAAAGCTATCAAATATTTTTCCCATATTTAAAGGGAACCAACGCTACGCATAAGCCTCAGAACCTTGGATCGTGTTGTTAGCAGTCTTCATACAATTCAGGTGTCACTATAACAACAACAGTCATTTACAAATAACCCTAACCACAGGCCCCATCATAACATTTGAATGACAGTATACTAAAAGAAAAATAACTTGACTTTCACAGGGAAAGAAAGGCTGTTCAGTCAGTGGTTTCACTTCATAGAAAACAGCCAAGTATTTCAAATATTTCGAGGGAACTTTTTTTTTATTAGCCTTGATTGAATGATACAGCCTACAGGTATATAACAAAATTTAAATACCTGTTTCTCAATTATTAATTAAGGTGTGGTTACTGTGATTTTAAAGTCCACAGATCAGTAAGACATCTGAAATATCCTAAGTTTTCAGAGCAGAGAAATGATCAAACCTGTAGTGAAGTATATGCAAAGTAGTTTGTTGCAAATAGATGTGCACCGGCCCTCATGGGAAAATCCCACATCCTTTTTCGAGGGGGGACGAATGCCAAAAATAACACTCTAGTTGCATTTACTCATCCTCTTTAGCACCCAAACCAGAAAAGTATCATAGATTTCTCAATCGGCAGTTAAATGAACAAACTGCAAGGACAGAAATTTATCTGCAACCCCTCATACACAGAACAGTTAAGACATCAAAAACAGTGGGCCACAGATACCTCAAACTATGGGGCCTCCTTGTTAAACTTGTTTTGGTGGATTTGGGAGGATATCTACCAACAAGTACCAAATACCAAGTACCAAGTATCAGAACTAAGTACCAAGACCTACCAATTAGTACCAAATTACCAAGTACCTATATTACCAACTACAAAGTACAAAGTAAAGAGTACCAGTTTGAAGTACCATTACCAAACCAAGACCAGTTGTTATAGAGGAAATAGCCTCGACCCATGTGAAGTCTGAGTCTCAAAGTCAAGACTTGGTCATCCTGCACATGATGGGCATTAGACCCGTTGCAAAGTCCTAAATGATCCTTCTCATTATAGAGTCATATCATGGAGTCCTAAAAGGCTGATTTTCAAGCTCAAAAGTCTTTACAAAATACTGTACGATGGATTTATGTTCTAGTAAGGGATTGGGAAACAAACAGAATAGAAACAAGGAGCTTTGTTGTAATGCATTCTCTCATAAATAAGTAAAGTTGGCACATCAGATCACTGATTTCTTGTTGATGGGTTTTACTGTTATTATCTAGTTGCATTTACTCATCCTCTTTAGCACCTAAACCAGAAAGGTATCATAGATTTCTCAATTGACAGTTAAATGAACAAACTGCAAGGACAGAAATTTATCTGCAGTCCCTCCAGAACATTAAGGAAATCGAAAAACTCACACGTCAGTGGACCAGAGATACCTCCAACAACAAAACCTTTAAGAATTTAATTTAGTTCCACATCTCATGGGGCCTCCTTGTAAACACGATTTGGAGGATTTGGAAGGATATCTACCAACAGGTACCAAATACCAAGTACCAATGTACCACCAAGTACCAAGTATCAGAACTAAGTACTAAGACCAAAAGTACCAAATTACCAGGTACCTTAGGCTGATTTTCAAGCTCAAAGGTCTTAAACAAATGTTGAAAGTAAGTGAAGTGGGACGGCAGATTACTGTTACCTTGTTATTGATTTGATTATTACTATTATTTTTCATTATTTAGCCAACACAACAACACAAGACAATAGGCCTACAAAAAACTTCCAGATGGTGGGCTTGGAGAAACAAAAGCAAAGTATTTACTGTGGGCCGTAGACCTACAGCCCAACATCTGTTTGTAAAACAAGTAGAGTAGATAAAATATTTAAGATTTAAGATTTAATCATTTTGTATGTAACCAGTAGAAAAGTGCTGAATGCTTCACATTGGTACAGGTCATATAGAACAAGGATCAGACATTAACTGACCAATAGTCCTCTGACCACAATTGTTCTCTATTTAGGCTAACATAATAACAGACAGCTATCATGTCCAAGCTAAGAAACAAGTCTGATCTTTTCCTTAATGCTTTCGCCCTGGTGCTGTGGGAACAAGTGTGTATTGTCATCTGGACAATAGTTAGACAACAAGCTCTACTCATGACTGCCAGGTGATGCATGAGCAAGCCCTAGGAATGGAAGTAGTCTAGTGCTGGTCCTTTTGTGAACCTACTCCACCTATACCCTGAGAAATAAAGAGAATCACTCAGGCATGAAGAACACAACCACTGTGTGGCTTACCTACTGAGTACAGAAACACCAACCACCATGCAATTCCACCTACATGTACATGTTTTCTTAGGGCTTCGGTATTGACATGATATGGTCTACCATATTCAGCACTGTCACACCACCTCATCTGTCTTACTGAGGTGTTTTGTTCTCAATATCTAAGCTGTCCAAAATAACCCAGAAAAAGTGGTTGTACTTCATTGAACTCCAGGTGTTTTCTTTATGGGATATACGTGATTAGTTTAACTTCAAGAGTCTACAAACACTCTGGAATAGTCCCCGTTTGGAGTTATAAATGTTTTATCGATCGGAACGAAATGGCGTTGTTATAAACATGATGTTTGTCAATTGGAGAAAGTAACTTGTAGTTGAGGTTCAAGGCTAAGCACACACTCCATGAGTTTTGAAGACTTCTTAGAAGGATTTAAAATTATCACATCAAACTGTTGATTTTATTATAGGGAGCGTTTACTCTTCGAAAAGGTAAGAACTGTTTATATTAACTGTGTAAGATGAGAAAAAGACTTCTGTGTGTTCAAATATTTTCAAATTATGTCTCGAAGATGTTTTTCAATAGTTATTAAATCACTTATTTAATTTTGAACAAGTAGAACTTGTAATGTTAGTTTACAAGTCAGCCTTTGACACATTCTTTCTTATAGACATGACTCAGGCTAAAGCTTTCTCACTCATTTGAAATTTCTTGTTCAACTACTCACTGAATTTCAAGATAACTCCCATGCAAAGTGCCAAGCCTCAGTCCATGGCTCCAGAATTCGATCCAAATGTACTCTTCTCTAATTGTCTTAGCCTGTATAATTGAGACCATCTTCCATCCTAAGTTAACTCGGTCACCCTAAAAGCAGACAACTGATGACACCTGCTTGAAACACATTTTAATTGCACTGATATCCCACCTTTGAATAAAAAATAAACCCCATGAAACTAGATTCTGGTAAGAAACATCTTAATTAGCTTCAATCTGTTGAAAAACTGTGTTTTTAACTTGAATAACAATTATTTGCCATTGATTTCCAAAAAGTCTTTAGCCCCTCCCACTCTAACCAAACAGTGAAAACAATCAGCCTCCAACAAGATGTATTGACTCTGTCAAGTGAGTCACTGCAGAAGCTGTCAATGAAGTTGTAGTTGGGTGTGAAATGAACAGTATGCTTTGGAGCTAGTTGTGTAACAAAGGAAATTTTACAAATATTTAAAGACCCCTGCCAATTAGCATTGTGTTGGAATCCTTTCCTTTGACTTGTGTGTGACTAACAAGACATCAACCCAAAAGTTTACAAAAGGCATATGTCCCTCCTTCCAACATGGCTGGGTAGTTTTAGTTTGTAAAGGCATAGACACAATAGGTTGACATGAGTATACATTCTCATAAATATCAACCCTTTCTATTATTGTTTATTTTTGTTATAGTAATTGTCAACAACAAAAAGGAGTAAATTCTTGTATTTTAATCTGAACACTTTTGGGTTTTTTTTTGGGGGGGGGGAATAATTACCACTATTTAATTATCCTGAAGAAGGAAAAATCACTAAATAGTGGAACTTACAGAATACAGGACTATTTTATATTGTGTTTCTTTAATTTTTGTGAAGATTTTCAAAGAGAACCAAGGCTAAGACCAATGCATTCCACATAAAAAATTACAGTCTGTGACAGTTTAAATGATAAATTTTCTCTACATTCCTTTGCCCAAATTGTGCCCTACCTTTTTGTGTATTTCCATTGTTAGCTATTCTGCTAATGGATCCTGGCCATCATACCCATCTGACCTAAAATTCTTGGGAGTTTTCAGTTCATTGGTTACTATAGAGAAAACTATGATAATTAATAGTAATCAAGTGTGGAGGCTGTGAATTATGATCCAGCAAAGGAAAGGTCAATGTTTCTACAAAATTTTGCTGTTCCTCTTTACTTCATCTGTTTGTCACCTGCAACTAGGTTCAGATTTTTGAAGGTCTGGTTTTTAAAAAAATGTCATTGCCTTTTCAAAAATGAAACACTTAAGCCTTCTCCTGCTCTTACAAAACTGGCCATGGTTTCTCAAAGTGAACTTCTGTTCACTTACAGAATATTTCTTGAGAACAAATATGGCTGCCATGGGAACTATTTAAGCAGGTTAAAGCAACACCAAGTCACTCTGCTATTGTGCATTGGTATTCAACTGTGGTTAGATTCAAGGATAAAGTGTTGCAGTGTGGGAAAATGGGAAAAGGTACAATTATAAAGCACTCCAACGATTTTGGATTTATATAAAAAAAATTAAGTGAAGAAAGTTATAAATTTCCAAGTAAAAATGCATTTAAGGGATAAAAAAGTCATGTGTTAAAAGAAGGATTATGTCATTTGTGTTTTTGTCTTGTGGAAAAGGTACTACTATAATTTATGGTTACATTTGCATGACAATTCTGAACTAAATTCCATGATTTGTTTTATTTATAACAAGAGTTAAGCTTGGGGAATTAACAACATTTAATTTATTTGTTCATAACGTGCATATTACTATTAAACAAAAGCAACTTGGCACTGGTTTCAATCGCTGTTCTTATTTGACTGTCCCTTTAAGGCCTCGTAGTGGGTGCCTTTTTGGCTATAAATGGGTCCAGGGCACATAATGTCAATATTATTTCTATCACGTTCCTCTTTAAATCTTTATCATTTAAATAAAGGGTCTAGCCTTTTACTTCCAAATTGAAAGTTTGAATAAACTTGATGTATACAGGACTGGGAAGCCAGTTGTGGGAAACTATCACTCAGTTTGGGAAAAAGCTTAGAGTTTTGTTGGTGTTTTTTTTACTTTTACACAGTGTACTGTAGTGGAAAAGTTAATTCATGTTTTTTTGTTTGTGAAAGGCATCAATGTATTGTGTAATCAAGGACAGAGTTTTTGTGAAGTACATTGGCTTCCAGTTTATTTGTAACTTCTCAGATTGTGACTTATTGAAATAGTAGTTATTACCACGTTACTGTTTTAAGTTTGTACTGCGGTTTCGGTTGGTCTGTTTTAGCATTTTGCATTCACTTGGGTGAAAGGTATGAAAGTGTGTAATGGCTTTTATCAAGTGCACAGAGTGTTGCGTATTAACATTGGAATGTTTTATACCTACATCTATCTGCTGTGGCTAATTGAATGCAATTTCTTTTTTCATAAATTTCAATAACAGTGTGACTAGTAGTGTGATGCTTACAAACTTCAACCCATCTTCACAAAACTGTTGAGCTAAACTCCGCTCAGCA
>JAUELU010000018.1:180830-203767 GCA_032357145.1 Evasterias troschelii
TCAGCAATTTCACGAAGAGCTAAAAACCTGAAAAATCAATAAAAACTAATTTTGGCTTTTTGGGTGGTTTCGGTTAAGGTGATCGGTATGTAATTATTTACGAAGTTATAGATCTCAAAGTCGTCTACTTTCTTAATTAAGTTGATGAATGACAAAAACCTCAAGAACCTGGATTTATGTTTTCATGAACAGCCAGAAAGTTTATACACGACCCGCTGCACACAGAGCACGGTTTGTAACGTTTTCACAAAGAGACAATTTTGTTAATAAAATAATTTCTCATTAATTAAACACCTTATGGACAAAATTGAAACAGATTTGGATGATTTAGGATCTCTACTTCCCTGACATGTACAAATTTCCAAGATTAGATTTTGAATAGTCTACCAACCAGTAGTTTCAAAATTACCTTAACATCAAACGCGGTTTTCTCCAAACATACATTTTTGCCTGCAAGGGACTTTTTGGCCCTTCGTGAAATTGATGAGGAAATGGAAGGAAACCTTTGAACAAACACATTATAACTTTCAGGCTAGTAGGCTTAAACCAGCCTGCTGTAAAATCTACTTTTCTTGGCTTAATAATGCTATGTCATGCTCATCATGAATTTAGCAACAGAACATGTTAAAGAAAAATGAGTTAATGCAGACGTTTGAAATATAGATGTACATACACTTGATGTTTTTGCACTAGGTTTAACATGAAATTGTTTTTGTGAACAGAAAAAGAAAGGAAATTCAACTTGTCCAGGTAATTTTGACTAGCTTTGTGAAGATGGAATTTGAGGTTAAATTGTTCAGCACTTGTTTGTTAACCTTGAATGAACCTTTCCCCCATCACCTCACCTCAGGTTTCCAAGATACCATACATGTAACCTGGAACCGATACACTACCTGAAAAGAAACTTTAAAAAACCCAAATCCTGTTAAGTTTTCAACCATCTCGTGGGGGGTTCATCGACCCTATCTGAGCCCCAGCTAAATGCCAACTGTGGAAGCAGGACATGCTAGTAAGATGTCATCCCATTCAAGATCATCATCCTCATCTACACAGAGGAAGAAACACGAACATGGTTCGTCTGTTCATGTACAGCAAGGACCTCAGAGGTCACAAAGTTCCTCTGTTTATGTACAGCAAGGACCTCAGAGGTCACAAAGTTCCTCTGTGCATGTACAGCATGGACCTCAAAGGTCAAAAAGTTCCTCAATGCATGTACAGCAAGGACCTCAAAGGTCACACAGTTCTTCTATGCATGTACAGCAAGGACAACAAAGGTCAAAAAGTGTCCCAGTGAAACATGTTAATGGTGGTATTGGAACCACCACGCATCATGTTAAGCGAAGTACTTCATCAGAGTCTTCTTATGGCCACATGAACGGTATGTCAATCTGCCATCATCTTGGAGATTTCGGTATCGCCGGGAACACTAGCATTATCTACACTAACCAACCTAAGCAGCTCACTAACATAAAATATCCCTGTCATCAAATGGTTAGCAGATTATAATGACCCTTTATCCTTGTCTAGATGAGCTGAGAATGCTACCAATTGGGGTAAAGCAAACTTCAAACTAGGTTTTTATGTTTTTTATATAAGAAGCAAATGTGAACAAAAGCCCACCAGACATTAACGATGTCATCAAGGAACAGAACAACAATTATAATCAGACTGAATGATCTTAAAAGAAGAACTCTGATTGGCTAATCAGGTGATTCACTGCAGCTCAGAGATGCCAGACACACAGAAAACAAACATACATGGTATCCAGGAATCACTTTGCTGATTTATGTAAGAAGATGTTCAGGCACATGACATTCGAAGGACTGTATCCCTAGGTTGAAATATATCTCAAAAGGGGTAGTTTTGAAAGCCATACTTTTGAAGGTGTCTTAACTATTGCTTATTCTGGCTTCAGATCGGGTATCACCCTAGCTCTGTCAGCATTGTGGAACTTCTAACAATACATGTACACACCTTAGATTGAACCTATCACATATCTTGTTTCTCAATAACTTTCATTATTTAAAATGTAAAATTGGAAATGTTGAAATGGAAAAATTTCAACATAAAGTCAAAGAAATCATTTACATGTAGATTGATTTGTGACCTTATTCACTAATCGGAAACTAATGTCCCTAATCTTTTGATCTGTTTTGAGAACTTTAATTTTGGTGTTGGGTGTTTACTTATAATCTTTAACCACAGTCTTCTAGCCTATATTTGTTATAGTAGTGTGGCAATTAACTAACTCGCTAACACATTTTGCTTTCAGAATGTTAATTATCCTTACATGAATTTTTAATTGGATGTTTCAACTGTTTAGTTCTTGTGATTGCAAGAAATTTATGAAATTCTTAAACACAAAAATAACTTTTTAGTAAATTGTGCAGTTTGATGTCATTTAACACATGTTTTCCACAGTAGTCTTTAAGATACTTTGCTTTACATAAAACAATGTGATGAGAGGCCATTTTATTTCCCATAGTCCTGGTGATTAGCGGGTACTGCTGTCACATTTTCCTTGCTCTTTGTTGTCTCCTGTACATGTACATGGAGAAACCCCAATACATCAATGCACGGGTTTAGGCTTCATTTTCCCATTTTGGTGAAGCAGGTCACATAAGTTGTAAAATGTTTGAAATTTAGCTCTCCAATGAAGCATTGAAATGTGTTATTGCAGGACCATGAGTAAACAATCCCACCAAGAGACTTTGTAGAAAGTTCCTTGGTTTGTTCGTTTTGTAGGCCGTGCCTAGTGAAAGGTCAAACAATTCCACAGCGTGGAGTGTTTTTTTTTGTTAATGGTAGCTTTTTGTTACTTTTCAACAGCATGAATAATGTTTCCCTCATTGATCCAACTGAACTGTGATATTGACGGGTTTGTGCATTTACTATCATCTCAGTGGGGTAGCATTTTCAACAATGGTGTGAGAAGCAGAACATCGAAGAAAAAAAAGCATCAGATTCAGATTTGTGAGGTGGAAATAACATGAAGAGTTACGCTTTCTGCAGAAATTTAAATTTCTTTTTGGAAATCAGTCATATATGTGATTGAAGTAGGAATTGCTATCATGGAATGTGCATCTGTTGTTTGGATAAACATTACAACAAAGGGCCAGTTTATCAATAGGGTAGAAAACTTCTTTGCAACTTGTGGCAAGTTTTGAGAACACCTGCTTGGTGCCGGGAAGGATGTGTGAATGTGAAATTGCCATCATTTTTATAGCTTCAATTTAAAGCTTGTAAAATGCCCATCCATAAACTTTAAAAGAGGTTTATTTCATATGCCTGTCTAATGAGAAATTTTCAAGACTTCTATTGATGGAGAACATTAAGGTGATGTTTTCTAAACATTCTTTCTAAATTAAGGAAGTTTATGAAAAACAGTCTGTCCAAATTACCTGTCATTTTTAAAGTGATTTACCAATTGGTGGAAGTTTTTTAGATAACAGTCTTAAATAACCATGTTTTTTAACTGCCTGACCAACTCTAAGAAAGTTTTTTTTTTTAATGGCCTGTGCCAACTAAGAAAGGTGTCCAATCTATTAATACCTCTCTGCAAAGTGATGGAAGTAGTGTAACCACCTGTTAAAACTAAAAGACACTTTTTGAACCACCTAGTGCCCATTAAACTGGGAAAGTTTTCAAGAGGGGGTTTTCAAAAACACTCTTTATACAAGATATAAGGAAGGTGTTTCGAGTCCAAACTGAGAAAGTTTTCAAGATCATTTCCCGTACACTGAACTTGTTGAACTCTTAAGTCTTGTTAGTTGGTCTACTTGAGCATTGATGCAAAAACAAACTTAAATATAGATCTAAGGCCATTACTTATAAGTCATTGGCTGAAGTGACTTGTAAAGAAGCTTGCATGCCATTGCAGATCTACCCACTTTGGTTATATTCACGGTGAACAATCAACTTAAATTCCCCAAGCTACTTAAAACCTCTGAACCGAGTACATTCCAGTATAAACTTGCAGGTAAAGAATACATCATTACGCTCAACCTGTCATGCTAAAAGACTACTAAAAGTATGCATATATGCCTAGCCAGCAGGAAACGCAGCGTTGATTCAAATGCAAATCAGGCAATTGAGCTATATGGAGGGATTTGCAGGGCATTAAATCTGGGGCTTAAATAAGAAATCGTTACACGAACTCATTACCTGCAGCTAAAAATAACAAACGCTTGTTGTGCTGTACAGTTTACATCAGTAGGGTTTAAACTTTGTTGTACCTACAAAGTATGAAGTGGGTGTGTACACCATTATAGGTGCAAATTATTCCTAAAAAGGACTAAATGTTGATAATGGAGAGCCAACAAAACTTAATGATCATGAATGCTAGGATCATTGAAGTGTTCATAGGAATACATTGGATTTAACTTTGTCATTGCTTGGAGTCTGTGTAAGGTAAAAACTGTAATGACTAACACAGATAGACCTCTTGCAAAGTACATTGGTTAAAAGTAATCTATATTACTATAACATCAACTGCTAAATGCAAGATTTTAGTGATAAAAGTGTTTAATAAATGCATATGGAGCAGATGTCATATGCATTTACGGTTCAAACAAGTGTTGCACTTGTGTACCTGTAATTTTGTCTTCCAAAGTGGAAGATGTAGCTGTTTGAAAATAGAGTTAAAATCCAGGGTTTACAACCACAATGTGTACACAATAGAAATTATTAGAAGGAAATGTTTTGTTCATTTGTTAAAAGTTTGCTAAAGAGGTTTGAAGTTGAAATGTTGGGTGAAGCGTTTCACCATTACACGGTAAGCAACCATGTTTAAAATCCATGAACCAGATCAGAGTGATAACAAATTGTTTTGTTGTTGTTTTGTTGTGTCACTGCTTTTCAATGTTGAAGATAGCTTTGGATTCTAACCTCAGTTACCTGAAAAAATAACCACAATTATATGATAGTAAGCCATACATAGCACGGTACTAATCATGCAAGCAGTATAGTTACTTGTAACCAAATTAACCCTGTTGACAAACATACACTGTGGAATTTAAAACAGCACTTTCTATTGTTATTAAAAAGTGCTTTTAAGTCTAGCTTTTTAAAGGAAGTGTACAACATTGGTAAGATTGAAACTATAAATGTCCACAGCTTTGCGCGTTATAAAGATGGTCATGTTGGAAAACTTCCCTTGAAATAGTTTTGCTTGAAATGTCAGTTTTTAGGAAATGAGTAAAACAATAGTCTTTATCCTGCTGGATAAAATTTGATGTTTGAAAAAAAAGTTAAAACATACAATGGGGTTGTTCACTGTTTTCACATGACTCCGAAGACCGATTGAGCTTAAACTTTCACATGTTTGTTATTTGATGTATATGTTGAGTCACATCAAGTGTGGATACAGGTCTTTGGCAATTACCAATGTTGTACAGTTGTACACACCAATTAAAGACAAAAATTACTTTGACAAGCAGTCAGATTTGGAAAATGTGTTGTTGTAAATCAAATTTTGCTGACTTGTTACTCATTTAAAATTACTAACCTTTTGTTAAAAACATGTTGTTTATTTGTTTTCAGTTTATAATGTCTTATACATGATGTCATACTTGCAGCAGGGTTTCTGTAACAGTTATTTCAAATTCTGCCTATAATTTCTTGACAACTCTAACGCTTTTCCTTAATATTAACACCTGCTTTTATATTAAATTATTTGACTTTTTACTAACCCTAACAATGCCACAATTTCTCTCTCGATCTTTGAAAATAACTTATGTAGAGCATGCATAATGCAAATCCAGCTTAAAGGATTAAATTGTGAAGAAGCGCAAATTTAAGCGCATGATCTTCAGCATTAAAGTTGAGATTACACTCAACTTAAATCATCAGAAATGGTTGTATTTTAAACAATGCTTGTATGCTTGACAGCACTTGATTGAGTTGAATAGACATTGATCTCACTGTAACTACCCTTTACAAGGTTCCTGATTATTGTTCCTCCCAGCTTCATTTTGGTTCCACTCAGCCGAATTGAAATGATGGATGCACAATGACATAAATAAGGTTCATAACATTGCATTGCAAGCCATCCATCAATCAATTAATCAATCAATCAATCAATCAATTAATCATTAGGCATTTGTAGAGTACACTCTAGTTGCCTATTCCAGTATGCTAAGAAAAGTTTTTAAAAAAAGAAGACAAATTAAGGACAAAAGAGTTCACATTACTTTATGTGGAGATGAATGTAAGAAGATCTGTTAAGAGTCAAGTGTACGTAGTTAATAGGGGAGATCGTTCCATAGCTTTGGTGCACATGAAATGAAGCTGTTCTCTTAACATGTGCATTAAAAACATAACTTTTAACAACATGTGGTTTGACTTTACATTTTATGGCAACAGGTGTTGAAGCAGGCAAGAAACTTGGTATCAAACCCACCCTGACTGCGAGGGAGTTTACCAGTCCTGATGTAGATGAACTTGGGGTTATGTCCTATGCTGCTCGCTTCCAGCACACTGCACCCTGGCCAAAAGAGAACTCCTACGTCGTACATAGTGAACCCCCACCACCCAAGGTGAATAGTTAAGGCGTTGCACCAAACTCTTCCTCTGAGAGACAGGGTTTAACATCCTGGTGTGAAATTAAATTTGTTTGACAAAAGCAGCGATTGAAAGAGAGCAGTTAATGGCGGTAACCCCAATCTGAGGAGGAGAAAGCCATGGACAGAGAGGAGTCTATGCCAAATGATGATGATGGTGATTAGACTAATTTTGGATAAAACAGCAAGAAAAATATGGCAAGATACACTCATACATACAGGAGAATTTAAAAGAAAATGATGCATGCTGATGGGCCCCCATTCATCCATCATTTGGTGCAG
This sequence comes from Evasterias troschelii, assembly GCA_032357145.1. Taxonomy (NCBI): domain Eukaryota; kingdom Metazoa; phylum Echinodermata; class Asteroidea; order Forcipulatida; family Asteriidae; genus Evasterias; species Evasterias troschelii. The sequence continues at coordinate 187,673 of JAUELU010000018.1, forward strand.
TTTGTTGATATTTTCCATGTACTCTTTACTTTTAGGTACACTGGGCTGAGTGTGTCCAGTTAACCAGCGTTCACATACAAGAAAAGGTCACTTCAGGACACAATGCTTTGAAAAACACAATATATGGCATAGTCAATGTTCCGGTGAGTAACATCAATGAAGATGAATGTCCTAAGCTTTTCCCCAGAAAATGTTTTCCCTAAAAAATCAAAATATCCCCATGTACTAAAAATACTATTTTCCAGTGCCCTTTGCAAAATGAAAATGGCCTTGTCCCATTGAAATTCCTGATCAGTTTTCCAAGCACTGGAAAATTAAAAAATACTTATCCCCCAACTATCTCTTTTTGTAGGTTGTTCTGAGACTGCATGTGGTTAACACAAAAGCTACCCTTAAGGATATAAGAGCAGAACTCCAGGCACCTGGCCAGCCAGTTGCTATCTCCTTAAAGGCTTTAGCAAGTGACCAAGTTGAGCTAACATTTGTACCACTGCAAGAAGGACTACACAAGGTAACTAGTAGGTTTAAGAGAAGACAGAGAGTTCAAGATAAGCACTGTATGCTTGGGTGTTGGTTTGGAATATGGGGGTGATATAGGTAGGCTCTAGATTTTACTGTTATATCTCACACATACATAAAAACTGTTTGGAGACTGCCAGGATTAGGGCTATTAGCTCAGTTAGTAGAGTGCCGGCCGTTAATCCGGAGGTCTCAGGTTCAAGGCCCGCTCTAGTCAAATTTTCTTTGTTCAACCCAAAATTATTAAAAATTTCCCTGTCAGTTTCCCTTGTGGTTTATAACTTGATAACAACTATTAAGAAATGCTTTTGATGAAAGAAAATAACAGAGAGAGTACTTTGACAGTAAGAATGCTCTGAGATTGAGTTGAAGTATTCCAGTGACTTATGACTTTAAGATCTGTAACTCTAAATCTTACAGTTGACAATATGGTGTAGAGATGACGTCATAGATGGCTTTCCCATTAATCTCATGATTGAACCTGATAAAGCATCTTATCCAAAGAATATCCGTATTGGTACAATGTCATCAGCATCAGTTGGAGAACAGTTGCAGTTTCAAGGTAAGGCTAGTGCCCGAGGATCTGACAGTATAGTGCTGGTTCCATCATGCATCCAATTACATCGCTGCAATAATTTATTCACTCACAGCCATTGTTGGTGGTGGATGTTGCTTGGGATGGATAGTGCCATTAACATAAGAACATCTTGAATCAAGACTAAGCTCTCAAAGACATTGTTTGATAGAAACAGCCACTTCTCTTGGAGCTTTCTGGTATTAAACCTAATCAAGCACAATTAACTAAATTAGGGTCTGAAGAATTGTTGAAAGTTACAAATACAGAGAAATTTATGTTTGTTCCATAATGTTTTATGCTTTGTTTGGTCAGTTTTTATTTTGTCAAATAAACATGAATAGCAATATTTTTTTGATCTGTAGTTGACGTGTCTGATGCTGGTTATGGTGAGCTCCTTGTTGAGATCAATAATGGCTTTACACAGTTACCTGTCCGCATTGTAAGACAAGGAAAAGTGTTCAACGTACACACAGTTGCCAAGGAATGCGGCACTTACAATGTGTTTATCAAATGGAATGGAGAAGACATCACAGGTAAGCAGTTTTAGTTTAATTTTATAGATTCAAAAAGTTGAATTCAATGAATTTTGTAAGCTGACATTGATGCTGTTTGATTGTTGTTTGGTTGGGGATAGGAAGAACATTATTATTCTTATAAAACTGAAATTGGGTCATATATTGTATCAATTTTTTCCCTAAGTTCTTGGTAATGAAGATTTGTTGTAGTTCCTCTGTATTCTTAGAATTGAAAGTGTGGTATTTGTATTTGTTGTATATCTAGAGGATCCTATGAAGATTGAGGTCCATGATGCATCACAGTGTGTGGCTACTGGAGAAGGATTGTCAAGAGCTAAAGAAGACCAGCCTGCTGTCTTTACTGTAGATACTCGCAGCGCTGGAAAGGGAGAGCTTAGAGTCATTGTGGAAGGTTAGAATTCAATCACTTGCATTTATTAGGCTTCTGTGCACTACCTCATGGGCAGTGGGCACTAAATTACATGCCCATTTAGTATGATTCAGGAAAGAGAAAAAGAGAAACTTGTCAACTATTTTGTTGTTTCAGTTTGAGACATACAGCCAATTGGGAAGGCTTTTCTAAGTTACACTACATTTAAGATGTAAGCAGATTGCCACATTAATTGTCCTCTCTTTTTGTCAAACTAGCAGAATTAAAGTTTTTGAAAGACACCAATATTCTGTGCTGAGGTTACAAGGTACCTATGCAAACAGCATCTATTGGTGAAATACAACCTTGGTTTGAGTAGTTACTATAGCTGTTCATCCCACGCAGAATCATCAATTGATTATCATTATTTACAATCGAAGGACACTGAACAAGTTGACAACAATCAAATGTGACCTTCACTCACAAATGGAGAGTTTAAAAAAAGCAAAGGAATATACTGTTGTGGTCAAACGCACAGGAAAGGAGTGGTGGTATTTGATTTTGAAAAGTTTTTTAGAACTTTGTGTTTTTGCACTCTAGTTTTTAACTGATAAGGACGCTTTCATTTGGCAATGTTGTGGTAGTATTGTTGTTTTTGTGGTTAGCATGTGTCTTTTTACTACTGTCGGAAAGTTGTCTGTAATTGTGATTGTTTTTGTTTGATTATTGTCTATTTACTGTCCATGTTTGAATGGTTGTTGAAATTCTTTCTATCATTGGGGAAATTAAATTTGCTTTGTTTTTTCTCTCTCTCTCTCTCTCTCTCTCTCTCTCTCTCTCTCTCTTTTCTTAGGGGGGGGGGGTATGCATTGTTAAATTTGTTTATTTATGATTCAACATACAGTTTTATAACTATGCACTAAGTTTTGTTTTCAGAGAGCAGGTTTACAGATTCTGTGCTATTACGTAGATGAATTAAATCAAATTGATTGTTAGTTTATTGGGCTGTTCTTTTACTCCTGGGGTACATGTCCTATTTGTAGAAACGTTCCACTTCACTAATTTTAACTTGGTAAACACCTTTTATGTAAATTTCTTTACCCATTCATGGTGATCATCTATTTTTATTGCAAAATGCGTGGTATTTTTGTTGGGAAAAAAATTAGTTGCCTGACATTTCGACCCTTGCAGAGTCTTTCTCAAGCCTAATGACTGTTTGGGTTGAAACACTAGGCAAGTAATTATTTTGAGCATTTATACCGTAAGTCCTTTTGTTTGTCAAGCAGTTTATAAAGCTAATTCTATTTATTTATTTTTTATTTTTTTAATTTATATTTTTGGGGGAGGGGGTTATTGAGTTACACCATTATCAATATCAATACTAAATTGCACAGAAATGTTTCGCTGCATGATGAGCAGAGACCAGTAAGTAACTGCACTGTCATTTAACTCTTAACTTGAAAATGTTACTTTGTTTTCTTCAGGTCCTCACTCTATTGCTAAGTGCAGTATTGATAAGAACACCAGTGGGACATACACAGTCACCTATATACCCGTTGAAGTTGGGTTGTTTAGCATTAAAGTCACATGGAATGGCAAAGATATCTTTGGTATGTTGTCTTATAGACTTTGGCTTTATCACCCCAAATTGATCCCATGGTTTGTATTGAATTTGATGCTGCATCCCAAAGCACCCACAATTTGTAATAAAAACAGGAATATCAATCTAACCAAGGTTTGATATAAATGAGTGTGTTAGTTACACTTAATCAATGTGGGTATCCTTTGACACAAGTCAGGTTCAACAAAGATTGGTTAATTTCTTATTACTACAGAATTGAAAAAAGTCACTTTATGGAAAGTTAATAAGAGTTATTAAAATTTCTTGTGCATAAATCCAATATTTTTTCTTCTAAAGCTTCTCATAGTCAACTTCAAAATAGATTGAGTGTTTTTGTCTCAATATTCAAGGAGTCCATTCCATTCCAAAGTGACCAATCCATTTTGTTGTTTTTTTCCCCAAAATTTGTTAAGTGAATCAAAGGTTTCTCTCAGTCAGCTTAAAAATAAAACAAATTTTTGTTTTGTTGTTGTCTCGATATTCAAGAGGTTCCTTTTCCATCCCCAAAACGACTAATCCGAATTTCTTAAGTTACATGTACATTCATAAGTTCTTCTTGTTAAGTTTCTCTCAGTCATTTTCAAAATAAAAGAAGTATTTTGTGTGTCCATAATCAGGGAGTCCATTCCATCCCAAAGTGACGGATCCCAGGAAGGTCCGTGTGGTCGGTGGTCATGTTCCTGGAATGGCAGATAATGGAATTATTAACATGACACACAGAAAGGCTTATCTACTGGAGCTCAGTACAGCAGAGGCAGGACCAGGTAATAATCACTCTCCTTAATGGTTCAAATAAAACTAGGTTTTCTTAAATTTTACAAAAGTTCTCCTAAATCTCCTATTAGTGAAAGTATTTCTGGCTTTGTATTTTTTTGATTTGTACTAATCTTAAAAAATTATTGATTGTACGTCTTATTGTCCCCCATTTCTATTTTTTTGTATTTTAATTTGAGTTTGCTAGTCCTTGCAATTTCTTATAATTTGTATAGTTATAGGCCTACTTGTAAAGGCTTCGTTAATTTTATATCTTATCTGTAACTCTTGTTGTATTTTAAACACGACTCAGCCTACATTAACCAATAATAATAATAATAAACCCCCTTACATTACTATTACTCATTGGGCCGTAAGCATTGTCGGAATCATCTCAACTCCAATTTGCTGTAAATTAAAAACAAGAACTGAGTTACAACTGAATTTCAAATAAAAATGTTCTCACACATAAAGTTTTTCCTGACAGCTTGTTACTGTACTAGAATCATGTTTTTATTCTTTAGGACTATACAAATTTAGTCTCCTGAGTTCCAAAATCTACTCCGCTGCAGTAAAACAAAAAGCAAGTTCTCAAGGAACAAATCCACACCGCAAAGTAGACATATGCACATGTGTTACCGCAAACTGAAAATACATTGATACCTCACCATACAATGCCTCAAATACCCATATATGAATATACATATACAAAACTCAGATTAAGAGACATGTGCACATTGTTCCTATCATTTTCAAACCTGCACAGTATCAAATATTAAATACTGCAATAACTATCTCTTGACTCAAATCGTTTGTCAACCCTGTGGGTCTACTAGACAGAGTTGGAGTCAACATACTCCAACTAATGTAACCTCTTACTTCCAGACAAACTGAACAATTTTCTCATTCATACAGGCACGATGGTGGCTGACTTACAGCTGCCTAGCAACAGGCGAGTACAGTTGCCAATAGACTTGGAGGCTGATGGTAGAGCAACCATCAGGTTTGTCCCGGAAGAAGAAGGTAAGAAAAAACAACCACGTCAATGTCTGCCAGTTCCTGTCGTTTAGTTCCTTTTATTTTTGCAATGATAAATTTATTTGTTTAGTATTTCAAAGAGGTGTTAAGCAGCAAAATATTTGCTTATCATGTTTGTTGAAATGACACAAAAATGATCAATGAACTTGCCAGAGAGTTTATGAATTTGAACTCAGTTCCTTTGAGTTAAATGGTGCACTGCAATTTTCAATATTCCCTGTTACCAACCTTTACAAATAATTTTCTACTTGATAAAGTACAATTATTTGAGAAAATGGTTTATTTTTTGTTTTAATTTCTTGCCACAGGAGACTACATGCTGAGAGTACTTTGGAACGACAACTTGATCAAGGGTTCCCCGTACAGGATGACATGCAGACAGAAGCGGGTACCAGTGGACCATACAAGAGTCAGATGTCATGGGCCAGGTTTGCAACAGAGTAAAGTCTTGCAGCAGAGTGAGTTCTTCATCGATGGCTCACAGGCAGGGCCAGGTAAATCAAGTTCCTTCTTATCTTGTAGATTGCACAGAGAACCAGCCATATTATATGTCCCTTGCACAATACTTTTGCTTGGCTGGTACTTTTTCTTCCCTGTTGTTTTTATCGATGTCCGCAGCATTATGGCATTATAAGGGATGCTCTTTGGTGAACTGATTAACTGTGACCCATAGCCATCTTTTCAGTTTAACTTGAATTGTTATTTATAATCTATGTCCAGGTTTACCTAACTGCAGGATGAGTGGGGTCAAGTCTGATATCATGGTCACCCTCGTCCCCCAAGGGAACAACATCTACAAGGCAGTATTCACCCCTGACATTGCAGGTAATTAAAGAATTTGTGTACTCATAGTTGTCAAAGTTCTGGGGAAAACTTAATCTGTTACAAGAGAAGTCAGTTTGGTTCTTAATGTGACACCCATCAGAGTCGCCTCAAAGTTATTTTTCCCATCAGAACTTTTTAAAGAACAAATATTTAACGTCCCAGAATTTTCAAGATGGGAAAAGCCAATAATCTATTAAGCAACTCCTCTTCCATGCGTCTCTACAGGTGCGTACCTGCTTCACTTAACATGGTCTGACAGACAGGTGCCTGGATCACCATTCAAGCTTAATGTAGCTGATGCTGCTCATGCTAACCGTGTCCATGCAAGTGGTGCAGCCCTTAAGACCATTGTTGCTAATCAGACTTCAAGACTCGTTATTGATAGCAGAGAAGCTGGCTCAGGTAAGATCCCAACAATTGTCTTCAATTTCATCTTGAGTTTTTTTTGGGGGGGAGCAGACAGAGTGTTGATGGTTTGAAGGGGAAAACATATTGACCTCATAAAATGCAAACCAATGAAAGATATGAAGTTCTTTTAAATGCTCTGAACAGTTGTGGTCCAATTGAAAGATGTATGGACTAATCAGCTTGATACTTTCTATTCCTACAGGTGAGTTAACAGCTCGCTGCGTTGGTCCCAACACAATGGCAGAGGTTCACATTGGGGATAACCGTAATGGAACATACTCTCTTCTTATCTCTCCATCTGAACCTGGACGTCACACGCTGGAAGTAAAGTATGGGGAGGATCACATACAAGGTGAGCATATCCAATTTCTCTATAGACCTCTCAAAGCATACAGTGAAATTATCTCCTTGTACCCACAAAACTACGTTTTAAATACAATATTAAGCAAATAATTAGAGCCAGATTCTGTTTAAAACATGTTTAGGGAAAGCAAAGCAACCAGAGTTTCATTACAAGAGAGGCATACTCAAAGCGGATACTTCCACCAAAATAAATAAACTAATTATTGACTATTTTGCCCTCAGGGAGTCCGTTCCTTCTTCGTGTAGCAGCACCACCTGACGCCAGTAAAGTACGATGTTTTGGACCTGGTCTTGAACATGGCATACTGTCATCATTCAATGGCCGTTTCATCTGTGAGACAAAAGGGGCTGGAGCTGGACAACTTAAAGTACGAATTCATGGCCCAAAAGGTATGTAGATCATAATTCTAGATGGGATGGCTTTGTAAGACAACCCAGTATCTCCGGGCCAACACCTGTTTATAAGAGCTCTTTTCCCAGCATTTCTTTTTATGAAGAGCATCTGATTCAAAGACAGACATACCACTTTGTTTTTGAACCATCCAGAAGGAAATGCCCAGTTCATAAAATGTTGTACAGTATCATTAGTTTTTTTTATAGCACTAAAAGGGAAGAAAAAGAGGAATGCAGGTGATCAGCTGAGAGAATGCACTGTTTCATCATAAACAATAATAATAACTAGTTCTAATTATAGCGCATTTTACAACAAAGCTATACATAGGTACCCTGGTCAGTGGGCCAAGAACATTCCTGTTATTTTTCTCAGCTCCCTGGGGAGTATACAGCCCAGGGCTGCTGTGGCGCTCCGAAGGCAAACAAAATATTAACTTCAACCATCAGAGGTACCCATTTGTACCCCTGGGTGAAGAGAATCAAAGATAGTAAAGCATCTTGCTCAAGAACACAATAGTCGCTAGGACTCGAACCCGTGACACCCTGATGACTTAACAACCAGAACTTGAATTTGATGCGCTCAACCACTCGGTCATGACACACCACAAATATCAAATAATTGACAATCTTCTTTTTGTAATGTGAAGTCCATGTCTTTGTCTTTCCTAGGTGCCTTTAAGGTCGAGATGAGACGCAGTGATACTAAGGATCGTACCATCGATGTACGTTATAACCCCAATGAGGCTGGTGAGTATGCCATACAGGTCAAATGGTCAGATAAACATGTACCTGGAAGTCCCTTCATGGTGAAGGTGGTGGAGAATCATGAAGAACTACATGCCCTAAAGAGAGACATGGCTAATGGGAGACAATCAGGTAAAGCCATGACTAATGGATGGTCAGAGGACATATGAAATAATTTAGCTGGACATTCAAAGTGGCAGTTATGTTATTTAAGATAGGTTTGATTTGAAATAGGTGGTCTCGGACAAATCAAAGAGGGTATGTTGACTTCTCTTTCAGATAAGCGCCCCAATAATCTTGCTCCTCCACAATAAATGTTTCTGCTGTTATTCCACTTTTACTTCACTTCAGTTCTCTCGGTTAGTCTGTACTATACTGGGACATTTTAGTTATTGGGATAGCAATACCTTCACATGTAAATGGGGTGTAAAGTTTTTGTTAGACAAGCATCAGTGATACTTTGCATGTAAATGTGTCAGCTTACAATATACAACAAGATCTATCGCCAATTATATGTACAACAAAATGCGGGCAGTGGATTGATATATTGATGCAAATAACACTCCACACTAATGCTAAACATAGAAGCCAAGTACTCGGATCTCGGACAAATGTGTCAAATTTCACTAACAAACTCACATACATGTCTAAGTTTGACGTTTACTTGCTTGCACTGACTATACTAATAGTGCAGCTTGGTGCATCATAGGTGATGGGAGTGTTTGTCGGACAGCCTGGTATTTTTAGCAAAAGTGACATCACTATAGTGCAGAGTGCTATTTGTATTTTAATAAATGTAAATTTTTGCATCTGGGATAAAGAATACAATTTTTTTTTTTTACCCTTACAACGATATGTGTTAAGCACTGCAGACTCGGTACTTTCCCAAGTTCTGTGAAAAAACATCCACAGGCAAATTACTTGGGTGGGATTCGAACCCACAACCTTTGCATTGCCACTAGACCACCGAGTTAGCTCGATGGCTAGAGGCAGTTCGAATTCAGGGCAGCGGGTACTGCAACGATTTAATAGATGTTAATTTTTGTATCGGGGAAAAAAAGTATAATTTGTTTTTGTTACCCTTTGTATTTTGTATTCCATTGTATAAAACTTGGTGTTGATTTTTGATGTGTATGCATACTTCACTGGACCTTACAGTGTGTCATTTTCATATCCTTGGGTACAATATACTCTGGACGGTATTTGTCAACTTTATATATGCTTAAATAGAGTTATTTGGACAACAATCTTAACATTTATCGTTAGAAATTTTAGTTGAGCTGCTGCTTTGTACTTTGACATCCATGAAAAGAGTTAAAACATTCTTAGTTAAAAGTTGGGACCCACTACATGGGGGATTAGCTGCAGGTTTTTGGGAGACAATTAACGGAAAATAAACCCCACTAAAAGGGGATTAGCGTCAAGATTTTGGGAGAAGATTAAGGAAAATCCCCAGTAAAGAAACCCTTTATGTGAGACATTGTTGCTTCCTTATTTCAAGTCAAAAAGAAAACAACATGTATGGGGAGCTGGGAGGGGGATCAAACACAACCCCGGTCCCTTGAAGTGCCATGCTTTGTAAATTTTGCTTCCTTTTTTCAGATGAATAATTGTGGTATAAAGTATTCATAAGTAATATATAATAAGTTGTATCTAAAAACGCTTAATAAAGAAATTGTAGCTTGTAACCATTGCCATGAAACTTGGACATTATTAAAGGCTCGTAATAAACTTAATCAATAATGTACAAAGTATTAACAATGTGAAAGAAAAACTGTTGACTGTTTGTGCTGTCTGATTTGGGATACAAATGTAAACTCAAAGGCAAAGAAGTGTTTTTATGTACGAGCTAACGGTTAACTCAAAAAGAAGTGATAAAATCTATGGTGATTTTGTTTTAGAATGACTTAAAAACATAAATGCAAATGATAATGGTCTGTAATTAGCTCAAGGTTAACTGATAGACTGAGTTGCAGTGATCTTTAAATTTTTGAATAAGATTTTAACCTATTCTTGTTTAAACATAGTATGACATTTGCTTACATCTAACCATGGTTGTTGCTAGATTGGTTTATTTTTTTAAATATCTGCATTCATCTAATAGACCTGCAAAGTGATTTTGAAACTTGCTTTTGTGGAAACAAAACCATCGTCATCTTCCCTGAAATGTCCATTCCCATTTCGATTTAGCCAATTCAAAATACCCACAAAAATACCCTCACAAAATGTGAACATTCATTATTCACTGTTTCTGGTAATTAAACCACATCTGACTTAGTTAAGTTGAATTTCCACAGTTTGGATGTTTGTTTGTTTGTTTGGCTTTCCGTTTTTTTCAAGATCGGAATAAATATAGTCTTCCAAAAACCAATAATGTATTACACTTTGAAGTCTTGGTTTAGAATCAATGTCTTCCTTGTACATAAATAATTAATTTCATTTTTATCAGGTTTCTAATTATTTATCTAAAACTATTTACAGGTGTATTAAAAAATTATGAAACCTTTTAACAATAACACTAATTGTAAACGATATAAAACAAACAACAATTAGTTATTGGTTATTCTGCTACAATAACAGAAGCATACAAGGGAGCATTGTGAAAGAGTTCTTGCCAACTAATCACGAAACAGTTGTCCTCTTTTTAATCACCATTTTTCATTAATTGTTTCGCCTTTTTGGGGGGACCTTGTGGGAAAGAAGGGTCACCTTACTTTTGTGGAAGGTGTAATTTATATAGTATTGAACAAGTGTTTGATTTGTTTGTTGAGATGCAAAGTGCAGAAAAAAAACATAATTCGTCATGGAACAGTTTCAGGCTAGTGGCCATTCTTGGGTATTTTGTTACAAAACTCTTGTAAATTTCTACTCAACTCTTATTTTTGTTCAGAAACAAATCTGAAAAAGAAAAGGCAAAAAATGACTGTTTTGTTGTATTTATGCTTTGTGTATACTAAATAGTGTTAATGATTAATTGTGCATTTATTATTTGCCATATTGTAATTATTCAGTACAACTTACAATGGATAGGTGTTTAAGAAATAACTCTAAAAGGTTTTTCGAATTAGTAAGAAAAAAAAGATAAACCGAAGAGCTGACATTATAGATGCATATACATTTACATTGCACTAACTTTTAAACATAGCAGTGCATAGCAAAGTTCATACTACAAACAAAGATATTTGACGTGGGATATTTGACACGCTCAAACAGCGCCCTCAACTACCAGATGGAACTCCTATTTTTAGCTGTCATTGGGCATTTGTTTTAACCCAGATCCTTAAAATTAAGCCATGCAGAGTTCATTCCCAAACCCTTTATTTTTATGAAAGTTTATTCAACCAAATCATTGGCATTAAGGCAGGGGTGTATTTGGATGAAGTTGTCGCCTTATTGTTTTAAAAATTGACTTCTAATTGTAAAAGTATTCATGAATTACTTCAATTTTAACAGATCTCTCCAAACGTTCATTGCTAGACTATTGTTTCAGTTTGACCCAACACATTATTTATTAATTTTGTTGCAGTTTGAATTAATAAAAGTGATGTTACATTATAACACAAATAGGTACCAGTTATGTTATTGGAAATGTCTTTTTATTAATCACGTCTTTTTATTAATCACATAACTTGTATGGAATTCAACAAAATAAAGTTGGTGTGCATCACTCTGGAAATATTTTGAAGTGTGTTTGAAGTGAATCATTTCAAGAGGAATTTAAAATAAAAATGACAAAAACACAAACACCACAGTTAAATATACAGTTTTTATTTGTTTTTTTCTATTAATATCAGGAAAAATCACCTAATCCTAAGTCATCCAACAATTTTGAAATTTTATGAAAAAGTAAGAAATTATAATAGATCTGATAAGATTAATGTATGAAAGGCACAGGTTTAAATTAGTACTCGTTGATTGGCTAATAATCTCCAAGGCATAAAATATAATAGCTGTAACATCCTAGCATAAATATACATAAAGTTGTCAACACTGATTGGTGTGAAAACCACCACCATGATAACAATGGTCTGTTTAATGATTGCTAATATACAAATTCATCTATAGAATACAAGTACAAATTACTAAACATCATTTTTTGGATGTTTCTAACTTTAGAAACCCTGATTGATAACATCTTTTTTAAAAAGGTAAAGACACAAAAAGAGAAGATTTATCCCACGCTTGCAGTTATTTTGCAGAAGAATATGAAAAGGAATTGCTCAAAATGCTTCCGAGTGCCCTTATAAAAACATATTTTGATTACCACTAATTGGCTTTAAGACTCTGGTCGTCCCTGCTGTATTTTTCCAACATTGGTATGCACTGCCGTTTTGCACCTTGAGCTAAGGCTGTACTTTCTTGTGTCTCACTCACACATGGCTATTGTACCAAGATCCTCTACAGCGTAATTGCAGCAATTTATATTCAGTTTGTTTTTTTCACATGGAGCTCCATAATTTGAAATACAAAATAAAGCGAAGCTTCTTTAAATAATTACTTAGACTTGTGGCAAGTCAGAAGTCAGCAGCCAGCAACTTCGCGCGAGAGCAGTGATCCCGAGAGAGCAGTCTTTATTCGCTACCACCACGCGACTCGACAATCACCGAAACAAACATTAACGACTTGTCAACAAGTCTAGGAATTACCAGGGAAAGGAAACCGTCTGTTTGTTTGTTGTGGTCTTTACTCGAGTTGAGCAATCACACTATAACTCCCTACGTGTGGAAGATCTCGCTATGAATCAAAACATGGCAACTCAGCAGGAACATTTCTGACACAGAAAAAGTATTCCAAGTTGTTGCAGTTCAGTTAAAACACAGATTTGTTTCTGCAGTATGAATGAGCTTTACTTAAAGCAATGTGTTTTTCATGATCACAGACTCAAAACGGCATAAAGCATACAATTTACCACCATCCCAGAGGACAAATTCTAAAGCATCAATTAGAAGTCTTTATTAATTTGAAAATAGGGGTGTTCAAATTCAAAGGAAAACATATCCTTGATCCAATGCACCCTCTTTCGCTTTAACAAGAAATATTATTCTCTCTTTTTCTCAAAATCAATGTTATCTTGGAGATTCATGCTAAAATGGAAAAATATTTCTTTGAAACCACAACCCTCTCTATGAACTTGCTAGAATTCCTCTAAACATTACCCAAGCTTCCACCATCTTTGTCTTGTTCTCAATGAGCAACACAAATTAAGTACACTTGTTATCATTTTAACCAAATAGGACCCGTCTATTTGATCCTTCTGAGAAATTGAATGGCTACAGGTCTTATTCTGTATTCATTTTATCATTTCTAAATCCCCATTAAAACGAAAAGAGTAAACCAAATAACAGAGAGTAATGCTGTAGACACAAATAAAGAAACAATAAATTACATTTCAAAAACATGGAAACTAAATTATAGGTTGTAAAACTTTGTCAATCCAATCCAATCACAAGCAGGGTACTATTTTTAGTTCAAGCAAACCCCAAATTTAATTACTATGACTGATACCATTAACATAAAAAGTGAAAACAAACAATTTAAACTGAAAAAGAAGAACAGGTGGTACCCTATTCAAACTAGTCTAAACTAGTCATAACTGGTTTGTAATAATGGGTTTGTATTTGTTAACAAATACTCTATTTGACTGCTCAAAGTCATAACAAAGTTGATTTTGTTTAACACAGTTCAATCTAGTACAAACAAGTTATAACTGAAATGGAATGATGTGTATGGTCAACATATGGTTGCTGTTATTTCCCATACAGTACAAGGCACACGTAGTGGGAAAATAACAAACAACCAAACAGTTAAAGGGTCTGTGCCCATCAAACAAGGTAAGTCAAATCCAGTCTAAACTGGTTACATCTAGTTCCAGCTGGTTATCTACTATAACACTGTCAAGAACTAGAATGGAATGGTAAGTAGTACATACTTTACTTGCATATGATGACATTTCATACAAACAAGCAAATGGGGTTGAGGCAGTCAACCCAGGAATGTTGCTGTAAAAAGTACTGGTGAAAGTTAATCCTACTCAACTGGTAGGAACTGGATGGAACTAATTATATCCAGTTCCGGTTAGGTATGTAGACCAAGCTAAAAATGCATATCACTTGCAGTTGCTCTTGCTTTTCTGTACAAAGAAAATATTAATAAAACTGTACTGGTTATTTCTGGTGTCAGCTCGCAGAACTGTTGTAAACTGGTTATTTCCAGTGTCAACTAGCACAACTACTGTGAACTGGTTGTATCCAGTTCCAGCTAGCTGAACTAGTTATTTCTGGTATCAGCTAGCACATCTGTTGTAAACTGGTTATTTCTAGTTCAGCTGAACAACTGTTGTGAACTGGCTGTATTCACTTCCAGCGCGTAGATCTGGTTTGAGAAATGGTTAGTGTATACATAATTTACTTGCGACTGTTGGCTCGTTGCTTGTTCATGTTGGTCAGCATTTGGCTGATGTAAGAGGTTAAAAGGTCATCCATCTTGTAGCCCTAGAAACACACAAAATAACAAGTATTAATTGATGATTTGTAACATAGCAAGCATCAATGTAGGTAAAACACAAATAATTATATTAATTACGATGCAAATTTACATTTATTAATCAGACTAATACTTTTATTCTGCCATTTCTCAAAAGAATGATCATACAAAATACAATAACATGTGATACATACAACTATTTAAATTAAAAGTAGTAAGGGAATTAAAATATTTTTTATCAATAAGGCAATTGAGTTCACATGAGATACAACAGAATTTAAATGTAAAAACCAAATCACTTTGAACACCCTTCTTCTGTGTTTTTCAGAAAGATTAGCAAATCCTGCTCTGTCATCACTCATGTCATATGTGGGAGCTCGATTTTGTACAGTTGCTTTGTTGCAGCTTGGAAGTATAACAAAGCAAACTCACACACATGATGTCAAAGTATTGTCATTTTGAATCATGCAGAAAAGTAGCTATTTTTTCAAAACAATGAGGATGGGCCAAATGTTGTGATCGATTTTTAAGCAAAATTCAGAAGTGTAAAAAATATGGGATATTACAATGATAAACAAACACATTATAAGCAAGTTTAAATAGCATTCCCGGTAACGATTCTTTGCTCAAGTAGCTTTTTAACAAATAGGGATTAAATGGTTGGAATATAAACAGGATATAGTAAATTGAGAAATAAGATAAGAATGGGTTGAGATAGCATAGATAGGAGTAAGCAACAAAGGCATGTTACATGAAATACATCAACAGCTCATATCTAGCTGACAACGATTGATAAAAGTAGGTACTCAAACACGTCTACAACTCAAAAGCCTGACAATTAATAATTGAAAATGACGACATATTTATAAGTCAATGTTATCAATAAAATGGAACAATTCATGATTAAAAGTAAAAATAAAGAACAAGTATGAATATACATTGAATACACACAAGTACAAATAAATCAATATCAAAAGTCTAAAATTAAGCACTTGTCTTAATAGTCAAAGTGAAATATATCAACACAAATATATATGCACTTTATTCTGTAAATAATACTCTAAAACTCAACAATCTTCAATCCCACAAAGACTTCCAAGTTAAACTCAACAATCTTCAATCCCACAAAGACTTCCAAGTTAAACTCAACAATCTTCAATCCCACAAAGACTTCCAAGTTTACTTACCAGTGATGTTTCACAGAGGAGTTTGGTTCCTCTGACCAGGTTGCCGATAGTCATATGGAAGTAGGTGTTGCCACTACTCCAGTTGGAAATCTTAGTGAAGGGATAAGTGGCGAGGGTCTCCTGTAAAAATATACCAAGTAAAAAAGGGAATGTTTATCTACACAATCTAGCTAAGCTTGTTTTTATATCTTGGCACAATTTCATGGCTCTGCTAAGCATGGAATTCTGAGCTTATGTTCCATAGAATCATGCACTCTACAGGCACTCTACAGGCACTCTACAGGCACTCTACAGGCACT
>JAUELU010000018.1:211460-226055 GCA_032357145.1 Evasterias troschelii
CTGCCAAATCAGCATCCTTTATAGCAGGAAAAACATACACAAATAAGATTTACTTCATAGACCATATCAGCACCATAGTCTACTTAATACTGCTGGGCTGCAATGCCTGCCAAATCAGCATCCTTTATAGCAGGAAAAACATACACAAATAAGATTTACTTCATAGACCATATCAGCACCATAGTCTACTTAATACTGCTGGGCTGCAATGCCTGCCAAATCAGCATCCTTTATAGCAGGAAAAACATACACAAATAAGATTTACTTCATATGCCAGCCAAATCAGCATCCTTTATAGCAACAAAAAACCAAACACAATACTTAACTAAATACCTTTTCTTCAGGAAAATGGACTAATATGACCAAAGAGCAATTTTATATTCAATTAAAAAAATCTCTCTCCGAATTGCAGAGAGATGTCTTACCTTGTCACATCTGTATTCACCAAACTTAATCCCTCTAACGATCTGTTGATAGATAAGATTGGTACCAATGGGGTCCTCTGTAGGGTCATGCCAAGGGGCAAAGATCTCCTTCCTGAAGAATAGACGCCAAGGGGCGTTACGTTCTTGGGCTCCCTGCTCTTTGGCGTATTGTTCACATTGTGAGATAGCATCCATGACGTGGTCACCTCCACTGCCTAATGACGATACCTTGAAGAAGAATTCATATATGTTTCAAAATGGAAACCTTAATCACGACTTCTACTATGCACTAGATCACACATGACAATCCGTCCTGTTGCTTCACTATACTGGTATATCCATCATTATATGAGATGTACAGCTTTAGAGTCTGAGAATGTTTCTAATCAATAGAGGTTCCTTTAATAGTGAATTAAGTCAATTATTTATTACAAATGTAGTGCGCGGCCCTCTCCATCCAAGGAAGTCTGAAGGCGATAATTACAACCAAATTTCCATACAAATTCTAAACTGCATCATAATATATGATACACACACAATGAACACAATAATATACAAATGCAGCATAAAATAACACAAACAAACTATTTCCATACCAATTCTGAATTGCATCAAAATACAATAAGTCAATAGTGCAACGTACAAAAAAACACTATACAAATGCAGCATAAAATTACACATCATAGTACACAAATCAAACACCCTCAACCCTATGAAGGGAGACCCAAACAATCAAATATATAATCCAAATAGAATACAACCTGGCAATGCACATATCAGTCAACACAAAACTATAATTACACTCCTTTTTAAAATAATTAGGCATTAAAAATCTCCATTTGTACAAATTGACCTTTCAGTTTGGATATAAATCTTGAGTTACATTTAAGTGGAATGGTTGCACAGTTTGTTGTAATGCAAGCAAGAAATCCATCCATGTAAGGCACACTAAGTTTGTACAATTTCTAATAAATCTAGTGATTGGTCTTCCAGGAGAGAGTACAGACTGGTTGACATACCTTGTCAAATAGTGCCACGTAGAGCGAGAATCCAAACTGATCTCTCAGACCAATCTTCTCCGATAGTTGACTGCAGAGTTCTCGAGCTGTTGTTGCCGAGTCAGCCAGTAGAGTCTTGGTTGTACCATCCATGAAAGTGATAGGAAGCATCAAGGGCTTCTTGGATTTGGTGGCCTGGATGAAAAGGTCAAAGGTTAAGATACTAATTAATGCCTTGATTAGGAAGAAGATTGTAGGCGTTAAATTATTAGATGAAAACAATCCCTCTAATTCGTGCCACAACTTGATGTTAACATCAGTATCAGGATATGCTTGGCTCAGTGATTTCTTTCCCTGCATTTCACCTCTGTGGACCCCGGTTTGAATCCCGCCTCAGACCAAAGTTTTGCATGTGGGTTAGGTTTTCAGTACCATCATAATGGCATGAGTTTTCCCTATTGGAGTTTTCCTCCCACATCTAAAACTGAACATTTCTTGTCATTTCCTGTTCATCCCGTTATTGGCAGTAATTATGCTGTTGGATGTGTAATAATAAATAAATAAATAAAGTACACTCAGTACCCTGCAGTAAAAGCTTGTATGTATATTGCCCTGAACTCAAAAACTTAAAGCTAGACTGTAATTTTCAATTGCTGTAAAGATGTTGAACCGCACTCATTCAGCCCATATTATTACCTGTAGCTCCAGCCAGCTAGGAGGTTGAGTCCTAGGACCATTTGCAAATGTTCGTCTCAGTCTCTCTTCACAGTAGGGAGCATAACCCACCGGACCTTCACTGATCATACAACGAAGGTACTTCACAAACTACATCAGTCAAAAGCAAACAAATCAACAATTTAATACAATAAATTGCAAGTCCTAAGTAATAGATGCTTTTGAGTCCTTACATAATGCGCAGCACGCTTACAAACTTAACCCTGCCTCACGTTTCGGGCGTCAAAATGTACGCAAAGGAAATGACTACCAAAATGGTGGACATGGTAGAAGCAAGGAGGTGCGTTCCGTGTTGTGCAAAGGATCAATACATGAGATCACAATCTTTACAAATAAAATGAATTTGTACATAATTCTTCATAGTTTCAAAAAAATTTACAAAATGTTCCCAGGAATTTCAACATAGCATCTACTCGGACAAAATCATCAGCTAAAAGAGTAAGAAGCCATTTCAGCAGCTTACCCTGTCAGTAGGAGAGAAGCATCCTACACAGAGAGACAAAAGGATCCACCCACGGGCATGGCTGCTCTTAGACGGGTTGTTGGTCAGCTGTTTGCAAATCATGCAGTAAATCTCATCCCTGAAGAGACAGTCAGTCAAATAACCATTACAATAATCAAGTAATAAACCACAAGGGAAACTTACTGGGTACATTTTAATTAATTTGGGGTTGAACAAATTACACTAGTAGGATTTGAACCTGAGACCTCTGGATTAACGTGCTGGTGCTTTACCAATTCAGCTATCTAGCCCTAATGCAGGCAGCGGCAAAGATACTAACAAATAGAGAGACTGCCAACATAAAGGCTAGATGGCTAGTGCAGGCACGTTCATCCGGAAATCGCAGGTTAAAATATCACGCAAGACAATTTTTCTTTGTTCAACCCAAAATTCATTACAATAATCGTCAATAACCATCAATAAAATAAAATAAATAATTGGTTTTGTTTAAACACCCAATAAAAGTATAGTCTACAGAATCTAAATAATTAGAATTAACATCAAATTTTCAACAAACATTGTTTCAGTGTAAAATCTCCACAAACAGCATTTACACGTCCGTAAAACTTAAGTTTGAAAATACAAAAATGTTGTAATATGCTAACATTATTCCAGATGTGCACAACAAATCTTAGGCACCAAGATACGTTTCTGGTATGAAGCCTTTCTCATGAGAAAAATATTATTGAAAAATACAGATACTACAACTTTGACGAAATGTACATTGCAATTCTGGAGACCATTTCCCTTGTACAAAACACCCACCTGAGCTCAGGTCGTAAGATCCCATGTCCGATGATAAAATGAAGCTTCTCAAGATTGGACGTTGGTCGATCAATCACCATGGTGTTTGTATGTTCAACCTCATCCCCATCTCGGATCCTGTCTGCTACCTCCTGGGTAATCTTGGATTTCTTCTTCAGCGTCAGGGATACCAGCTTTTTACGCATTGTGCTCTTGTTAGATCGACCGGTTCCCACATGAGCAGACATTGGTG
The DNA here is from genome assembly GCA_032357145.1 of Evasterias troschelii. Lineage (NCBI taxonomy): Eukaryota > Metazoa > Echinodermata > Asteroidea > Forcipulatida > Asteriidae > Evasterias > Evasterias troschelii. The sequence goes on from JAUELU010000018.1 coordinate 215,118, forward strand.
GCTAAATAGATATAAATTCAACCAAGAAAATTAGAAAGTTCCACAAAAGGCAGAACTTATTTTTTGTTTTAATGGAACTGTTGCCAGACATAATAACTTATATTTTTTCTACTTACAAGTCCCAGTGTCTTTTCAATTTTTATTTTTTGACTTGGAGTATCAAATATTTTGATACTGTCTAGCTCCAGTACAGTACTGACTCAGCCAAAGGCAGCAGCAATCTAGGATTGGATCTCTAATTTAGGGGTGATTAAGAGTAAATGAGAGTCTTGTCTTACCAGGTTGTCATCTTTCATACTCTCTCTAGCCTCCTCCAACTCCTTCTTGCCTCGTGTCCTCCCAAGTGTGTTATAAATCTTAGTCATCACTGACTTGCCATCCTAATAGGATAAACAGATCATTATGTAACTCACTCTAACACCAGAATGGCAATGGCTACAATTATTATGTTGTAACTTTAGTAAAATCAGGACCTTTTCATTTACAGCAGCATTCATGTTAGGCTTATTATGGTTACATCGTGGTACACTATTAACTAAACCATTTTATTAGAGCAATTTATCTCAAATGTTGAATGCCTTATTGGTGCACTTACCCTGTCAACTACTGCTGAGTGAGCCTTAGGTTCAGGAAGATCACCCATGAATCGTAGAATAGTTATCCATACAGCCAATGCAGCCTAATAAACAAACAATCAAACAAAGTCATGAATGACCACAAAAATAAAGTGATGCTTTTTAATCTGAAAAGTTTACTTTATTTAAGGTTGATACTGGTACAAAATCAAAATCAACAAGAGGGAAAACAAATACAGTCGCTTTTGAAAACACTTTGAATCTTAAACTAAACTACTTTCTGAGGAGACGAATTCAAATTGCTTTACTGACCTGTCTGTCGCTCTCATTTCTCAGGTCAAGAAGAGGTTCTTTGAGCATACGTTTAATGAATGACGTTGTTGCTCCAGCTTGGAAGTAGGTCGCAGCAAACTTAGCAAACTTATACTGAGAGATATCCTCTTCAGATTCTGGTACGGCCGGTGCCATCATTTGATCATCAGGTCCAATATCAATGGCTGCTTGACGTGATTCTTCAAAATCCTGTATTTGGGGAAAAAGTCAGCATAAACTTTTAAGAAGATGTTTTTTTAGGGGGATAGCTAATGTGGGTTTAGATATCTCAGTTGGTAGAGCGCCGGCATGTTAATGCGGAGGTTGCAGTTTCAAATCCCACTCTAGTTGATTTTCAATGTTAAACTCAAAAATAGTTAAAATTTAGCTAGTCAGTTTTCCTTGTGGTTTAGTACTTGAATTTATAAGGTGATATCTCATTAGTCTTCCCCCGAGGGAAAGTGTAGTTCTACCTTTTGACTTGATATTTAAATAAGGAGCTCTGTAAACAATCTTGATTACACATTCACTCCAAGAAAAGCTTCTAGACTAACCTCAAAGCCTCTGGGCCCCCTTGCCTGCTGACCATCATCCTCATACTTCCCAAACAGATCATCAACAACATCTTCAGTTGACTGTTCAGTGTTGCGTTTCCTCTCAGCCTCAGCAATGGCAGCAATCTTTGCATCTTTCTCGTGTTCTTCCTCTTGTTGCTGTCTCAGGTCGGCCTGTTCCATCTCAAGAATACGCTGTTGCATCCTTCTCTCTGCTTCTTCCTGTATTCAAGATGAGTGAGACAGAAGTAGTTTATTAAGTGTCTTAAAGGGAAGGTATACGTTTGGTAATCACTCTTTTAAAATTAATGGCAATAAAAACCTATTGGTTAGAAGCCTACAGTAGCTTTTGAAAGTTGAAAGCATTTTGAGAAACATTTTACTTTGAAGTTTTGTGGTGAAGTAAAAAATATATCAGTTTTTATACCCCCAAATTTGAATCTGAGAAATGTTTCTGTCAGAAAAGCTTCTCAGATTGTGTGTTCCTATTTGGGATTATTCTTCCTGCATGGACATATTTGCTCAGGATTTTTGGTGATATCTCAAAAATGCAGACACCTTTTCACAGGTTAGTTTTATTGTATTGATCAACATTTATACAGGATTGAAACAATCAAATGCTTCGAAAAACCAATAGGTATACTTTGCCTTTAAGAAACCATATTTCATGTGGATCATAGTCCTCACATACATCTTAAAAAGAAGTTTGTTTGAGTGAATTTCTTACTTTAGCCTTCTTAGCTCCGATCTGTTTCTTCAATTTCTTCTCTTCCTCTAGACGTATTCGTTCGGCCTCCATTCGCCGCCGGTAGTCTGCAAGCTGCTTCTTATAAACTCGACGCTGAAGTATCATACGGAAACCAGCCTGGATCTTGACGACACTTGCCAGGTAGTGGCTTATCTCTGAACGGATAATGAACCCTCGACAGTGAGCCTTTGGGAAGGGAGAGAAGTTGAAAACACATTACTGTTGAAACATATCTTTAAGCAAATGGAAAAAATTAATTCACTGCATCAACCATTGAAAATTTTCAGCCAATTTTGTCATAATCTTTTCTGTGAAGAGGTTTCTAACGACACAGGGAAATAAAACAACTTTACAATGTCACAGCTATCCATTTTGCATTGTCTACGAATCCACCTTAAAGATTTACCTGGAATCGCAGAAGTCTCTTGCGCATAAACTGATAACGGTAGGAGAGCACCCTCCCACGCAGAACGGCCTGCAGTCGCTGGTAACCCCTCTTCATCTTCAAGTAGCGTATCCTTTGAGCATACTTCCTCCAAGCCTTAGCGATGACTGTGACACTTTTCTTCATCAGAAGGAACCTCTTACGATAGAACCATCCCCTGAAGACCTTCTGGATGATGACGCAGCGTGCAGTCAGTGCTTTGTCTCTTTCTTGCTCCAGATGAAGATCATGGGCATCCTAGAAAAACAGTTAGAAAACTAAGTCAATCAAAGTCTGTATACCTGCTCCTACAAAACCAGATTAAAAGTCATAAGATAAAAAAACAGCAAATGAAAATTTAAAGTTCCTTTTGATCAGGGATTTCTGAAAACTGTGAAGAAAAAAACAACTGTTAACCAACAACCGACTTGAACCCAAGATCTTCATTAATTCTAAATCAAGGCCCATTTTCATAGTGCTACTTACCACAGACTTCTGTGCTTACAGCGCCCTGTAAAGCGCATAGTTTTATGGGCCACAAGCGAAGAATTCTATGGTGAGCCGAGCCATGAAATTGGGCCCAGATGTCTGAACTATTAAACCATGAATCATTCAACAACAGAACAAGAAACAAACATAGAACATATAACATCAACTGGTATCCAGTTCTGCTAGGTAAGACATTTCGGATCACACTGATCACACTAGCATAATGACAACTACCAAGCAAGAATTATAATGACGGCCAAAGTGACTTTCTCACCTTCAGGAACACCTTGTGATTGCCAAGTTGCCAGTCTTGAGTACCAAGATGAGCTTTACAGATCTTTGTTGACGCAGCTTTACAGTCTTCCATATGAGATGGCTTGACGCCCATCACTAGCATGCGATAACGATCTATGAATTCCTTGAAGGTGTGGCGGATAGGGTAGCCTGCACGACGGATTCTAAGTAGAAAGGGTGGACAAATCATTAAGTTTGTCTCGCTTAAAGGTTTGACTACAATTTATTGACTGATCCATAAAGCTATTTCTGGTCAAATCAAGTTACCTTATTGTTTCCATCATTCCTGAGTATCGTAACTGTCTCACAACAAGGTCTCTCTCAAACTCCTATAAAGAAATCATAATCACATCAAATGAAATAACTTCTGCCACATTTTGTTTCTTCAGGGTGAAAGTGCTGTCCACTGCAGTATCTTTCTCAAATTAACTGATATTTTATTAACTTTTTACTTTTTGTTAAAATATTCTGATTTTTTGTTTATTATTAAATCTACCACAAACAATTTGTTTATATTATTATTACTATCAATCATCTACTTCTTACAATTGGTCTCTTCTGCTCATTAGGCTTGATGCACCTCACAAAGAAAGGCTGGCATTGGCCAAGAGTAGTCATGAGTGAATCCAGTGACTTCTTGAATTGTGTACCCAGAGTGGGCGACTTCTTGCGAGTGTCTCCACTCTGTTTAATGTCTTGGTCAAACAGACGACGTAGATACTTATTCCCAGCCGTCTCGATGAGTTTGATGAAGTCCGGACTAAATGTGTCGCGATTTTTGTCCAGAAAACCTGAGGTAGAGGACGTCAATTTAATTCCATTATGTAATACACTTATTAAATCTCTAACTTTGCAAGTAAGAAATTGTAAACAGCTCAATAGAAGAAAACACTGTATCTTATGGAGGTTGCACCATTTGTCTTTTATTAACTTTTGGCATAAACAAGGGGGGGGCACAACTCAAAACTTGCTCAGCTGTTATTTTCTTAACTCTTGAATTTATGGGAAAGTTATGACACAACATGTATTATTTCCCATATGACCAGAGAAGTATTTTGCCTGCCAGAAAGGCCCCCGAATGTACAAGGTTGCTCTATTTGTACACAAAGGTAACATGGTCTATAGCTACTATGAGCTATTTAATAAACAAAGCGTTGTTTCTAGTTTGAAATCCAAAATGGGCGTCTTACCAATGGCTTCATAGAAGACGGTGCCTGCAAAGTGGTTAATACCAAACTGAGTGGTATGTGCTCCTGGTGATCTGACAAACAGAGGGTTGCGTCCATGTTGCTGGTTGAGTTTATTCAACATGGTCTTGTCACTTCCCTGATAAACCAACAAAGATTCATTGTTAAAGAATAAGCACATTTAAAAAAACAGTAGTTAGGAAGATTTTTAAAAGGTTTATCCATAAATGTCTAAACAAAAAGTTTTTGTAAGAATTTCAGAACAAAATAAAGTCGACTGGTAGTACTTTGTTACAAATAGATGCTACAAATGAGTTTATTTTTTAATTGATTGATTCAAAATGCTTGCTCATTTTTAGAAGAAACATACTCTTTAAACCCTCTTTATAAAGCTCAACACATCAGAAGATCAAAATGTTAAGTATGGTTGATTTTCTAACTGACCTTTGACCTCATACATTTACATGTGACCCATTTGACTGACCTTTGGAAATCTACTCTCCTCATCAACCAGTGCAATGATGTTCATAGGTTTGGCGGCAATCATGTCCAAGGTTTCTTGATTGTCCACAAACTTGATATGCTGCCACTTGATGCCTTCACGATCGTATTCTTCCTGTTATCAAAAATAAAATAATAATTGTTAAACTTTGAAAGATGACAGGAATACACCAACAATTTATAGCCAACACTAAACAGCGATGACGTCTCTATAGAAGAAATAATATATTTATTTGGCCCAATGTAAAGGGTCTTCTTCTCTCCATTACCACATTGACAGAAATTGAAACATCTTGAGTTATAACTAAATCATTTACGTTTATAAAATGCCCTTCCCACAACTCAAAACCATAAGCAATGTTGGGGTCCAAGATGAAATTTTGAATTAATTACCTGCTCAAGTTTGAAGATGTGTCTGACGAAGAACTGCTGAAGGTTCTCATTAGCGTAGTTGATGCACATCTGTTCAAAGCTGGAAGGAAAAGGAATTTGGAGAAAGAAAAGAAAATGACATTTAAAGATGCTTGTGAGAAATTAACTGTGAAAGTTTCTCGTCTTATCTTTATCATCTTATAGTGCTGCATATCACTAAGACATTCTTAATTAGTGTCTTAATTACCTATTCTTTCCAAAGTTCTCAAAGCCGAAGATGTCCAGCAAGCCAATGCTAAGTCTCTTTGCATTACGGTCTTCAGGAGGCCTATAAGTTGCTTCATTTAGTTTGTTGACAATCCAAATGAACATGCGTCCATAGATTGCCTTGACAAGAGCATCTCTCATGTCAATGGCCTTGTGTCGACTGACCGGAGAGATGATGACCTCTCCTTGAGCCGTGGTAGACTTGGTGGTCATTGATTCTTCAAGAGCTCGCTGGTTAATCTACAAACATTTTAAACAAAATATAAACACCAAATCTTAGCTCAAAAAAACATAGCCTGCCAATTAATTTAACCTGTTGAGGCTCTCCTCAACCTCAGCAGAGTAACAAAAACTAGATTACTTTATTAGATCCCATATTGATTAAAACAATTTAAAACACATTTTTCAAACTTTGGAAACATTATACAAATAAACCAAAATTGAGTAAGAATCAGTATTCTTTGTCAGCAAAAAATGCTGAAACATTTTTTTAAATGTTGAAACATTTTTTACAAGAGAAAATTATATCAAGTCTATTTAAAACAAAAATGTTAAACAAGCAATCTGTAGGAGAAAATATCCCACTTCTGCTAACAACAACTTTAAGCTATTAACCTCTAGAAGCTTGGAGATTTTGCCTGTCTCCACGTGGCCCTTAAATCCTGTTGCATCAAGGTTGGATGTCTCTATTGCCTCATACTCCACGTTTCCAAAATGCAAGATTGCCGCCAGCAGCCTCATGATGTCCCAGATCTCAGACTCAGTAAACGTCAAGATCTTCATGGCAGAGCGAATATCAGCAAATTCCTTCTTGTCATTACGACCGTCACAAGAGATGCAGTTACCCTAATAGTAAGATTTCACAAAAATATAACTATATGCTGCTTAAAGTTCTAATTTTATTGCATTTCCACAAAACATACCAAATCATAGAGTGGCTATATAATTTACAAAAAACAGTGATTGTCTTTATCATCATTATTTAGCGGTTGTAACAAAGATCCCGATCACAACGCCACCCAGGAGTCTTTATCCCTCCTTATGTTTGGAAGTAGAGTCTTCAAATTAGTTAAAAGGTGTACGACCTCTAGTGGACACGGAAATCTCCAACATAACACATCAGGTGAAATAAAAAGACTGAACAATTCAAATGAATGTACTCTACTTCCAACCAAACAGTGGAGCATTCCTTTAAAGTGAGAAAATAAGCACTTCAGGAATACCTGGATGAGATAGTTGTAGTCCTCTGCATCTCCTAACTCCAGTTTTTGCTTCTCATCAGGTGACAGGCCTTTGAGAATACAGTAGAAGATATGATAGTTCCTCTCATCTGGAAGCTGATGGGAGGAATAAAAACATGCATGCCTTTATTTTGTTCCCTGATCAATGGCATTGCAAGGCTTCAACTCTTTCAAAGCGTTGATGACACATCAGTCAAACTCACACAGATTGATTTACTTTGTTTCAATTTGGAAACTGTTACATTTGTAGCGCGCCCTCTCCATCTAAGGATGTTTGAGGGCACAAATTACAATAACAAATCCATACAAATTAAAAATGACATCAACAACAAAAATTCAATAAAGCCTCAAAAACATACACAGTGCACAAAATAGACAAATGAAGCACAAAATTACACATGATAATTTCAAAAATCAGACACCCTCACCTCTAAAAAGGGAAACGAACAACGAAATACAAAATAAAATAAATAATGAAATAGCATACAACCTGGCAATGCAGATATCAATCAACATCAAGATATAATTATAGACTACTGCCCTCTTTTACAAAGTGAATTTACTTTATTTTTTTCTTGAAGGACCCCACCTTAAGATAGTGCATTCCACAACTTTGAGGCAGCCGAAATGAAGAAATAGCAAAATGAAAACACTAAGACATTTATCCAGAGTAACTTACCTGGCCTACAAGTCTAGACTTCTCCAGTAGGTATTGGTCAATCTTAGCACCCTCAATCACACCTTTGGTGCTGAAGTGAATATCGATGTACTTGCCAAATCGGCTAGAATTGTCATTGCGTATCGTCTTGGCGTTTCCAAAGGCTGGATAGTTTTAAAACATCACTTATTATTTAAACAATAAAATATCAAGGATTTATTTTTTTATAGTAGAATTTGATTTAATGTTTTTGATAGTTGAGAGGAACGGGTAGGCTTGTCTTACAGTAGTTAATTAATACTGGAATCAAAGTGCAGTGACGATCTTTTAAACCAGTTGTTTCAACGCAGTGAGTCCTGGCTCTTGATTAATTTTACCAAGACAAAGTCAAGTTAAAACTAGTAAAAAACAAGCCTCTTTGGACTCACTTAGGTCAAGTCATGTTTAATCACTGCTAACTTTGTTCATAGCGCCTGTTTAAACATGGCCACGTGATCTCCTCTTGACCAATCAGAATCGATAAGGTATTTATGAACGATCATATCCCTCATTTATAAATTGCCTTTGCCAAAGGATTTGAAGTGCTGTTTTGCAGCCATCAATGAATCGGAACGAAAACCGTCACATAATGATTGTCATTTATTTGACAGTACCTTCCATGATGGGGTTAGACTCAATAATCTGTTGCTCAATCCATGAATGTTGACCACTCACTGCTGCAAGAAACTGTAGAATCAGCTTTGTACTCTCCGTTTTACCTGCTCCACTCTCACCGCTGAAAAGGGCAACAAAATGTTGTATTTATTATGACACATTCCTGTCAAATAAGATGAGCCTTGTAATTGAAACCAATAGAAGTTAAATGTAACTTAATCAGGTGCAGTAAACAGTTGAGGATTCGACACTTCTGGATTTTCCTCAAGCTTTTGCATTAGGCCGATATGCAAGAGTTGTTGGCCGTATCCCCCCACCCCCCATAAAAATAAAAAAAAGTTTGTTTGCTTAATTTTGGGTGGTTATTTTTCCAAATAAATTTATTATCAACTATAAATTAAATGCATTTAAAATACTCCAGATTGCACAGTGGAGCTTTTAAAACCAAACAAAATTATCCATTAACAAATTTCTGGCTGCCTTGTTTCACATGAGGCAGAGGCAATTGGGTGTCATTCGAACACCATGTCTTAAATCAGACAATTTACTTTGTCTTTCATTACATAAATGTATAAAGATGAAACTGCTGTTGAACAACAATCTTAGACACCCCATTACATAAAGCCCTGCTAAAATTCCAGCTACTTGGGAAGTACTATGCGCAAGTAACTGGTGACTCTTGAGGAGTAAGAAGTGTGATGATTTTTACCTGATGATGACACACTGATCACTCTGGCCTCTAATCATACGATAGTAAGCATTGTCTGCAATGGCAAAGATATGGGGGGAAAGCTCTCCGATTCTCTTGTCTTTATACAGGTTGATTTGTTCCACATTGTAGATTGGCAAGACTTGATATGGATTGACAGCAACCAGAATGGTACCGGTGTATGTCTACCAAGAAAGAAAACAAACAAAACATTCTTTTTATTAATTGAAGATTAAATAAGATTGCATTAACTTTAACAGAAACAGATGACCAGCCATAATGCCATGTAATTCACATTGTTCTGACTGGTGCCCTGCTCATTTTTGTTGAGCAAATAATCTTGCTTAGCAAAGTTTGTCCTGCTTAGCAGCTTTATAGCATTGTGCTCAGATAAGGAACAATTGCAGAACTAAACAATTTTGAACCCCAAATAACCCCTACAAACCTTTGAAAACCCTGAGGCTAACCTTGGGTTACCGCCTATTTAATTTTGAATCTGTCCCTAACTAGGATGTGACAAATGCCTGGCTGGTAACAGGTAACGATCACTCACATAGATGAGGTTATTCTTGTATCTAATGAGGAGATTGCGCAGGATACCAGCTTCATGTAGATCACCGAGTCTGATCATGTCTTCCACACCCTCCACAGATGAGATATGCATTGTTCGGAGCTTGGAGGCCACATCACGGGAAAGCCAATGGTCCTGGTAAACAAAATAACATAACATCATCAAATAGGACATTTATACCATTAAAGTGAGATTTAAGAAGATACGATGTCTTAAATCTCTTATGAGTCGTGGTGGTTGTGAGAAGAACCAGTGGTTTCACAACCCAACATTTTGATTAAAGTGCTCTGATCGTCTTCATTCTGCTGAAGATGATCGAAGCACACTGATGAAAACGTCAAGTTGTTTACCACTGGTACTTCCCAGAATCACCACAGCTTATTAAAAAATTTATCGCACAGTGTCTCCACCAACCTCACTTAATCGTATCTTCACTATGTGAAGTTTCAAATCCTACATAAAGATTATTTGTGTTTCTGGGCTGATAGTAGATTCTTGTCACTTACCTTTCCTTCATCATCCAGCAGCTGAAGCTGTCCAGAGTCAGCAACTTTGACTGTGGCCCCCATGGGCACCTTATTGCTCGACTTCCTCGGGTCATCAAGCCACACGCAATCCCCCTAAAAATATACATCCAAAATAACAACTTAAACTTCAGTGTCCCTTTTAAAAAGTATGACTAAGCTAAAGGAACTATACAATAAAACCATTTCCAAGTTCATTGTTGTTTTTATTTTTTGCTTTGTTGCAGCCTAGCTCTCTGCTTTCTTTTAATTAAAAAAATGAGGGAAAACAACAGACTGAAAACTTCTCAATTTCAATTTCAAATGTTTATAAAAAACCGATGTAGATCCAAACTTATCATTCATTGGCTGACCAATTTTTATGGCAACAAAACTTTGGCAAAATTTTTGAAACATGATTAGATGAATACTTACTTAAAGGTGCTGCATATGTTTGGTAATTGCAGCCTACTGATTGTGTTAATCCTATATAAACGTAGGTACATACAATAAAACTAACCTGTGAAAATTTCACTACAAAAGGTGGTTGCGTTTTGGAGCAAATATTTCCAAGCATGAAGAATATTCCCCATAGGAATAAACAGTCTGAGAAGCATTTCTGACAGAAACGCTTCTCAGATTCAAATTTTGGGGAATATAAGGGGCCATTCATAATAGTCAATGTTAAAAAATTTTGATTATTTTCGAAATTGTTTTGACCCACCCACCCACCCCAAATTTCGATTTTTAAATATTGATTTACTTAACAATAATATCTATAAACTAAAGAACAAAGTAATAACTCAAATGATGCAGATATTTTAGGTTAAAGGTCTCCAACATCAGTAGTTTTCAATGTCTGTTCATGGCTTAAACAAA
>JAUELU010000018.1:313508-327778 GCA_032357145.1 Evasterias troschelii
AAGTTACCAGGTGGTATGGTCAATGTAGATGACCCATCAGTTGAGACTGTCATCATCATCAAGGCTTAGGATTGTCTGTCTGTTGGACAAAGCCCTCCTCATAAAACTTCCATTTGCCTCACTCTAGCCACTCTGGTCCATGTAGCCGTGCCTATGTTTGGTGTCATGGTCTAGTCCATCAGTTGTCTTGGACCCTATGACACATGGCCTGCCTATTTCCACTTGATCTCCTTTATATCATTCAATGATGTCCTTGACATATCTTTCCTCTCGTAGTTTGTTATGGTTTTACTTTATCCCGTAATATTAAGTGTAAAATTTTTCTCTCCATGTTCTCAATTTGTTGAGACTGTTCACCATTATAACTTGATTTTGTTTGACCATAGGGAGCCTTGCCCCAACCTGCCCTTAGTCCTGCTGAATTGACCAATAGCAAGCTAACAGCCAAAGCAGCTAGACAGCTTCAGGATCCTCTTGTCATCATGACTGGAAATTTACCATCTTGGCTCAACGCTGTGGCCAGAGCATGGTAAGTCCTTGCAGAATTTGTCCTTTATCTTTTATTAACGGTCTGAATTAATTAACTTGATATCTTACAAAGCAGTTATGACTCCCTTTGCATGCATTCTTTTTACATTAATATCTTAATTTGTGCTGGAATGTTCACATATTGCTGGTATGTTTCTGTTTCTTAAAGAATAAAGATTTGGAAACAAGAAACATGTAACACTTTTATTTAACCCTTTATTTGCAGTCCTTTCCTGTTGCCTTTTGACACACGTCAGATGTTGTTTTATGCTACTGCATTTGATCGTGACCGTGCCATGCAACGATTACAAGAGAACAATCCAGACATGAATACGTCTGATGCTAATGAACGAGTTGCTCCAAGACTAGACCGAAGAAAGGTAAAACAGTGTTTCATGTCCAGAAGAGTTCCTGCTTTTATAAGATATTACTTCAATTAAACTATTGAGTTTAATACGTACAATTGTTAACGTTTGGTTGAAAAGTCTAAATTTATTTGTATTTTTCTTGTCAAAACAGAGAACAGTATCAAGAGATGATCTCTTGAAACAGGCAGAGACAGTGATGGATGATTTGGCAGGATCTAGAGCAATCTTGGAAATTCAATACAGCAATGAGGTAAGAAAGAAGGAAGCTTGTAAAGATTGTTCTCTGTAAAATGATGACAATTGTCTCAAAGCTGGAGGGAAACCCTTGACTGATGAGGATCTGATAGAGTTATTCATGATGTCATTAGAGTTGAGCGCCCTCAGCTAGAGGTCAAGAGAAGGATGTTCATTGGCCCACCCTGTACACCCCATTGTTTCATCTTCATTTAACCTCTAAAATGGCGGCCTGGTGGCATCAACACATAATGTCTAAAGGAAGTCGCTATTATTAGTAAACTTGCGGGTAAACCATGGGTAAATCTCTTTGTGGAGGAGTGTTCAGAGCCATTGTGGTCTTGACTAATAGTACAGCATACTCTGTTCATCGTCGGGAAAATTGAAGATCTATAGTTAGATATTAATAAGATGTTCAAACTGAAATCAAAGAGATTAATCAATCTCTTCTGGGTGTGTGGAGATGTAATAATCTGGTGCCATTTGAGGCAGTGTTAGATATTGATAGGTTCTTAAGCTTTTTTGTTTTTTTTTCAGGTTGGCACTGGCTTAGGTCCAACTCTGGAATTCTATGCACTAGTATCCCAGGAGCTTCAAAGAGCAGATCTTGATTTGTGGAGAGGTGATCATGTAATCTTACCTGAGGCTAAGGGTGAGTACTTGGCTTCATCTTTGTCAAATAGGGCGTCATTTTAATCTTAAAAACCAATAAATCCTTCAGATTGCTTACAGACTTCTTGCAAAAGAAATACAAAAGCTTGCCTTTGCCACCATTTTGCTGATATTATGTCACTCAGCAGAATGAATCTTAGTCTTCAAGAACCTAATTTCAAATTTTCCCTTCCTCGCTCACATTTTAAATAAAGCCCATAAGTTTAGTTTTTCTTATACCACCTTCATGCATTTTCTTTTTGTCATATTGTTGTTGTGATATCTGTGTATTTTTTTATTATGTCTTAGTTTGTTTCTTTAATACTTTATAGGGTAGGTTCTTTACTTGGTCTTTTTATTTTTACAATTTGTTTTTTAATATTGTAGATCAAGTTCAATTCAGCCTCTGGCAATGACTTATGAAATGTGTTTTTATAAAACAATATTTAAAAAAAATGTTGTCTGTTGTAAGTATTTTTAAATATCTTAATTTTCAGGGTTAATTTTTTATTTTAAAAGAGAGCTCCAGGTACACCACAATTCAACTGTTAATGGATTTGAACGATTGAAACATTGGCTGAATAAATAATGATCTTATCTTATACAGGTGCACAAGCTGGAGTAAAGTACGTCCACTCATCCCATGGTCTCTTTCCATCTCCTATAAGTCGGACTGCAAAGACAGTCCCTGTCAACAAAATCAAAGCCAAGTTTAGATTTCTAGGGAAGTTCATGGCCAAAGCCCTGATGGATTCTAGAATGGTGAGTTGAAGTGAAATCATTGTGGCTGAATATACAATGTGGAAGATAGCTGTAAAGTTGCAGAGAATATGTGTTCAGCTGTATTGTTAAAGTGACGTTTGCGTTGACACCATACATGCATCAATCTCTTAGTAAGTGGTGGTGATGGTTCAGAGACTAACTGATTGTTTGACAACTCTCAGAACCACCACTACTCACAATAATAATAATAATAAACAGTTTTTATATAGCGCTTTTCACACTCGAAGGGCGTCCCAAAGCGCTTCCAACATTATTACCCCTGGTCACTGGGCCATTATTTCATTCTTTAAACCATCTCAGCTCCCTGGGGAGTATACAGCCTGTGCAACAAATATGCGCTACTAGGCTAAATCAATTACAAGAACCATCTCTGCCCTCACAGGTACCTGGTTGATATACCACTGAGCGTACCATTCTTTAAGTGGCTACTTGTTCAATCAGAGTCAGACACTGATTACTTGTTCCTTATTCACTCTCTTGTTAGATTGATATACCACTCTTTAAGGGGCTACTGGGTCAGTCAGAGTCAGACGCTTATTACTTATTCCTTATTCACTCTCTTGTTAGATTGATATACCACTGAGCCTACCACTCTTTAAGTGGCTACTTGTTCAATAAGAGTCAGACGCTTATTACTTATTCACTCTCTTGTTAGATTGATATACCACTGAGCCTACCATTCTTTAAGTGGCTACTTGTTCAATCAGAGTCAGACTCTGATTGCTTGTTCCTTATTCGTTCTCTTGTTAGATTGATATACCACTGAGCCTACCATTCTTTAAGTGGCTACTTGTTCAATCAGAGTCAGACTCTGATTGCTTGTTCCTTATTCGTTCTCTTGTTAGATTGATATACCACTGAGCCTACCATTCTTTAAATGGCTACTTGGTCAGTCAGAGTCAGACTCTGATTACTTGTTCCTTATTCACTCTCTTGTTAGATTGATATACCACTGAGCCTACCATTCTTTAAATGGCTACTTGGTCAGTCAGAGTCACTTACCTCCTATGATCTTCAATACATCGATCCTGTCTTGGCAAGATCCTTCTACCAACTTGAGGAGATCATGCAACAGAAGAAGAAACTCTTAGAAGACAGTTCACATGTAAGATTTACATTTGTTGTTACATCTTAATATGTTTCCTAAATTATTTATCAGGTTGATGTGTTGATATCTTCAAAAGTTAAAAGTACTACATTATTGATGGTCAACATTTGCATTGAGTGTGACCCACTGTTTAGCCTACAGGTGGCACTTGGCAGCAAACCATTGGGATGCACTGACTTAAAATAAAAATCACTTTATAAACCTTATACACTGATGTCATTGTACAGCCACCATCTTTAAGGAAGAATGATGGTGAAACAACGGAGAGACACAACTGTGCACTCAGGTTGTGCAACTGTCCAAGCTTCTTGTTTACCTCAATAAGAGGCGCCCTACTCCTGTGATATCTGATGACAGTCTCTATTTATTATTTATCAATCCAGACACCAGCAAGCCTCCAGCTAGCTCTAGATAGTCTAACTATGGATGGAAGCTCAGTTGAAGATCTCGGCCTGGATTTTACTCTAACTGGTTACAGTCACATTGAGCTGAAGAAAGGTGGAAAGGACTTGGTTGTTACCATTCACAATTTAGAAGAATACCTAAGGGTAAGATGTTCAATTTGAATGGAGTTTGTCTTAATGAGAATGTACATGTATATTTTCTTCATGAGAAACGTAGAAGTCAAGTCTTTAAAAGTTAGATATGAATAGTGTTTGGTTTATTGACTCATTTGTCACAATTTGATGCTTAATTTGAATTCTTCATACTAAAGGCTGTTGCTATGTCACTTGTTTCAAGTTTGCATAAGTGCGTAAAGAGACAACAACATTTCATTGTTTTGTTCATTATGTTCTGTGACTCCTTTTGTCAATGGTTTCACCATTTGTTTTGTATTTCTTACAGCTTGTGGTCCACTGGACTCTTGTAGAAGGGGTGTCCAGGCAGTTTGAGGCCATGAGGGAAGGGTTTCAGTCAGTCTTCCCTCTGTCTAATTTACAGAGCTTCTACCCTGAAGAGGTAAGACATAAAGCCATCAGGGTTGACAAGGCAAAGAAATTTAATACATTGCTTAGTCAAAATACTGGTGTCACTCACTGTCTGATTCTTTGTTGTTTTGTAGCTGGATCAGATGTTTTGTGGCAACAGCAGTGAGCCCTGGGATATAAAGACATTGATTGAATGCTGTCGCCCGGACCATGGCTACACTCATGACAGGTCTGTTTTGCTCTCTATTTTGTTGCTATAATTTACATTTTAAACATTTGTTACTCCATTGTTGTAGATGTTGAGATCTCTCTATTATGTTGTTGTTTAAATAGCGCTTGTTATTAGTTTTTCCTCATGTAATCATACTTGTTTGTCCAGTCCAATGTGTGTCTAGTCTTGTGTCTCTTTGGCTGTCTGTCTTGTCCTAGGATGGATTTCTACAAATATTGACTTACTTCATCAGCCGCCATATTCCTCTTTCTACTATATTGTTTCAATTGACTTCATTAATTGGTTATTTCACTTTGTTCGTGATTCGTTACGTTACTTTCTCTTGTATGAGAGTCTGGAAATAAATGTTTTCTTGAATTGAATTACTGCTACTTACTTAAGATCTTGGTTGAGATGCATTTGATTTAACCTTTCTTGCTTCGGCTTTTTAAAGAATTTTGTGTAAGAAGATTTGTTCAAGACTTTTGATTTTGTTTAAAATGTATTTAACATTATTTACCATAACTTTTGATTCTGTTTTTAAAGTATTTAATAAACTGTTGATGCCGGGTACAAAGTATTTAATAACATTTACCATAAATTTGAGGCTCTAGCAAAGGGCAACCTGCCATTTCATATTTTATAATTATTATTATTATTCTTGTTATTGTTATCATCACAGCCAATCAGTGAAATTCCTGTTTGAGATTCTTGTATCATACAACCCTCAGCAGCAAAGACAGTTCCTGCAATTTGTTACCGGCAGTCCCAGACTACCAGTTGGGGGTAAGTCAAAATTAACCCACAAGATCAAGCGATTATCTCATCTTTTATATTGTTGTGTTTCTCCCAAGATAACCATTAAAGCTTGGGGATTTTACTAAACGTTGTTGTCCTTTAAGTGTTATCTTATTTTCTGATTCCCTTGTGATTTTTTCACTTGCCAGGTTTCAAGGCACTCACACCTCTTCTTACTATTGTCCGTAAAACCTTTGAGGCTACTGAGAATCCAGACAGCTTCCTGCCATCCGTCATGACTTGTGTCAACTACCTAAAACTGCCAGACTACAGTTCCTCTGAAATCATGCAGGTTAAACTACGCGTAGCTGCTGAAGAGGGCCAACTCTCTTTCCACCTGTCATAACGAAGGTGGATTAACGGCGTTTTACGTCCAAGACTTGTTACCATTCAAGACTCTCCTTATGTTGATAACCACAAAATATTGCTGCAAGGAGAGTTTGCTTGAATTGTTTATTGAGTTTTGTTTTGTGTGGTGTTGCAGAGAATTTCTATTTTATTTTGAGTTTAAGATGTCGGCTTACATGTCCAGACAAATGCTGTGTTACGTTCTTCAAGCCCTACATCAGGGGCTGGAAAAAACTGCTTCTTGATGTCAGCTTTCATCAGACAACTGCTGTGTCACATTCTTGAGGAGCAACATCAAGTGCTGGAATATACTAATTCTTATGTCAGCTTTCATGTCTAGACAAATGCTGTGTTACATTCTTCGAGAGCAACATCAAGCTCTGGAATATACTAATTCTTGAATCTTTGCTCAAGACTTGGAGACTGTTTATGGGAAACGCAGTCCCTCAGTTACCACTCTAACGCTACTGCTGGGGATGGAAACATTATAGAAGTTGATATTAATTGGCATAAAACAAAACTGTTGGAACAAAGTAACTAAGAATTGCTGATATTATTGTTGGATTAATTTGCAACATTACTTGGACTTGAATCTAAACTGACATTATTCTTTGTAAGGCATCAGAAGGCTTGTATTTAGTTCAGCTTAAATCAATGTAATCTAAGATATAAACAAAGACAGCTTGGAGGATTGTGTGCCTGTTGGAGTATAAACAATGATACTTAAAGATTGTTGCTTCACCAACACCAACAAGCCATGGAATTGTTCATTAAAATGTAAAACAGATACAAGGATATCAAACCAAAAAGGATGTCAAGTTGACTTAAGTGATTCTTCATGAATATGTAATGAGGCATTGTTTCTTCACTTCAGCATAAAGGATTCGCAAGTGTCATCCTCAAGCATTGTTATTATTAATAAAGGAAGTAATATCAGCGACTTTCTGGGGGAGGGAAGGCTTAGAAGCAACCTTGACGCTGACCTGCACTGGGAGAAGTTTCACCACTTTTAAGAATTGTTTTGATTTGCTGTTCCAGATTGATCACCCTAGCTAATGGAATTCCTTGCCCCTGACTATCTTTGGAATCTTGATGATGTCATTAAGCCTTTCTGTTTAATTAACACGGACTGTGATTTATAATTTTCCACAAAGCTCCAGTGTACTGTGTTGCTGATGTGGGTTCTATTGTTGCGAAGAAGCCATGACACTTAAAAAACTATCCTTCATTAAGAAATGGACTTGGCAATTGAAACCCTTGCTGCTCATGTTGACTGATGTTTGTTTCAAGATTGTGTAGTATCCCTTTGAATCAAGGAGCAATTACTCCAGTCAGCAAGATTTGATTTATAAAGACATCCATTCCAAGGAAGCTTAACTTATCAACTGCCTAAAGGTAGGGTCATCGTTTTGTTTTGGGTTATTGTTAAAAATTATCAAAAAAGATACAACAAAATTCACCTGTGAAAGTTTCAGCTGAATACAGCGTCTACTTGCTGAGAAAACAGGAAAAACTGTTACACATAGAATTCTTCCCTGGTTAGCGAAGTTACTGTTGGTTCCAACCGCATCTCTGGCTGCAGCATTCACAACAGACACCATCCCTCAGAAATCTGAGAAACAATTGATGTATGAATCTTTTTCTTAGCTTCAAATGTTTTTACTGATTTCTAATTAGCAAGGGCACTTCAGACAAATTAAATTCACAGGATGCTTACAACAATTAACATCTTTATATAAAGTTAGCTTTGGTTAGCTTTGGTTAGCTTTGGTTAGAAAATACACATTATTATTATTTTTTTTTTGGGGGGGAGGGGGTCATTCTCAAAGTTTGACCCTACCTTTAACGACCTTTAACGATCTGAGTTTGTCAAGGACAGCTAAGCATGTAGGGTAGCACTGCTAAAAGGGTCATCAGAATCTAATTGCATTGAGCTGCTTAGCTACATTAGATCACTAAGCAGATATTTACACTTTAAACAGTTTTGGGGGTTGGTAACTTGTTTCTGGTAATAAACAGTTGTTTAGCTTAGCAAGTTTGTGTGCCAAAGCATGTTTTTAAGGAAATTGGTCAGGTAACCATTTTCAAGAACCTTGCACCATGCTGCAGCTCCTAAATCATTGTTCCTTTTATTTTAAGAGATAAAACCTGATGTGATGGCATGAACATTAGCACACTGGTGACACTGACATGGGTTCTCAAGTCCATCTGGCTGAAAGATACTTAACTTTATCTTGACATTCATGGAAGGGTACTTTATTTCTCCCCTTCTTGAAGAAAACAATTTCAAAATTTTGTGTCTTTCTTGAAAGATGATGAATATTAATTGAAACATTTTATGGACCCTTTGTCTAATATCGAAAGCAAAATATTGCACAAAATCATAAAAGTCACATAAGTTTAAAATCCTGAGATTTGATTAAAGGTTTATTTATCACATCAAACCAACATCTTTAGGGAGACACATTGATGACTTGTCTCAGAAGGTTCAGTTTGATGTGAAAGTTTAAGGAATTAGTGTTTATAGGATTGTTTAGATTTATAAGTTCGACAAACTGAATCAATGTTTTATCACAACTGTGTTGTTTTGGTTTGATTTGGGTTCTTTGTTTCTTCACAAGTTGAGTAATGGTTTTAAATTAGACTAATTGGTATGAGCTCATCCTAAGCCCTTATCTAGTCATAAAACAAGGTCTCCATGCAACCACTCATTATCATAAGGATTTATTTTTTAAAATTAAAAACAAAATTAATCTTTAACAAAAGTGTAACATGAAAAATATTGATAACAAATGGAGGGAAAATCATATAATTAAAATAGAATGATCTTTGTACATAAAGGGAAAAACACTGAAGAAAAAGTGTGCTATTGAAGAAGAAATAATAACTGCGAATGACATTGTAAAATGTTTGTATCTTGGCTAATTGAGGAAAACTAAATTTTAAAAAAGTAAACAAACTGATAATTAATGTTAGCTTGGGATCTGAAGCCATGCAATTTGTATTGAAAACTTAACGTGTATATCTAAACGTAAGAACTTGTGTAACATTAAGACATTATTATTTACACTGTTTGTACAGCAGAAACATTAAGAGCATACTGTATTATATCAGCCAGTTATCTGTCATGTCCAAACTATGCTGGAGGTATTCTCAAGGGGGTGTGGGAGGGGAATATATTTCTACCATTTATTTCATAAAATGACCAAGGTTGAATCTTACCATTGCTTAATAAACTAGAACTCCATGACAGAAAACATTGCTTCGTGAATGTATATGTTTGGCAATAGGTTATTGGGGAATCCGGGCCAGCTTCAACAAAAAGTTTCTTTTTAAACCAACTGTTAAACATGGGTAAGTGTTAAAGTTATGTATTAGTTTCGAAGATGAATATTGGGTTTGTTTGAATATAAGGTGAAGCATTGATACGTAGACAGTCATGCAACTTTCCAATTGATGAACTGATTTTATCTTCTTTGGAAAATAGTGCCGCATAAAAACAAATGAAAACACTGTAAATGGTGGTTGGTCATTTCCTCTTCTTTTTTGCAATTACAAAGTTGCATGTCCATCACTAACAGTAACCACAACCTTTGGTTGAGTTAAAGATCTGGTGAAATTGACCTTAATAGGAGACGGTTGTTTCTCAGTGGCTGGCCGTTTCAAAGACATGATAATGTTACCAATGCTACACCTTATATCTTAAAGAACAACACATTTTGGGAAACATCCCAACTATTCAAGTTGTTCAACATTGAAGATCAATATTGGGTGACATGAAGTATTGACTTCCTTTATTGTAAATAGCCTTTAAAAGAAAGTATTGAAGCTGGCTGTAATACCCTACAACAGAGTTTATTCTGGAGATGTCAAAACCTTGGTTTGTAAGTGGCATGTTGGAAATGTTTATCTTCTTTACTTTGTTAAACTTATACAAATGTTACAGACTGGACACCTTGGCAATAAAACGCAGATGTACACTAAATATATGCAGTCATTTACAGTATTTACAGTCATTGTCTTTCCCTGTAGTCTTTATTCAAATGCTGTTTGCAAAAAATCAAAAGTTGTAACCAAAACCTTTGTGGTTTATGGGTTTTTTTATTCGGTTTTGATTAATGCATGCTAGTGCGAGTCTTTACAGCGGTACAAAGCAAACCACCAACTTGTAGATCTAACTACATGGCGTCACCGCAAAATTATTATGTTTATTGTCTTTCCCCCATGCAAACCTTAAAGTCTTATTGTACATTCAAATTCTTCGTTTTAATCATCGGATCAACAGAGGGCGCTACCTCAGAAGTCGTGATTTTACACAAGTGTCTTCTTTCACTTGTGTTATTACGGGTTTCCAGTTTGTGTCAGACTTTCTTTTAAAGAGTTTGTCCTTGCATGGTTTTAAAAATTGTACTCCATTGGAGTTTATCCTGCCTTTTATAATCTGACTGGAAAGATGCCGTTTGTACGGAAGCTTAAAGACCCACAACAATTTTTGTTTTCTTCAAAATGCTATCTCGCCGCGGCGAGATAGTAGCTCGCCGCAGCAAGGTACAGCATTTTGATATTTTGTGTGTGGCCCTTTAACGCTTCCGTACGTTTGTCTATTTCAGGTTTTGTTTCTTTCAATGGCAATACTTTGTGCTATAGGCCCCGAGCACCACTTTTATTGATTGGGGTTGCAACGTCGTATATTGGTATACAATTGGCTTGTTGTGTGTCTCTGTAAATAATATCCACTCCAGTACGACGCAAATACAACTCTTGTTTACAGTCACTTGGTGCTTGGACGGAAATCCTATAACAAAGGAAAACAGTTTATTAATAAGCGATTGCCATGGTAACCAATACGTATGTATCGAGAGGAGACAGGTTTGTCTGGCTGACGAAATATAACATATGAAGACAGAGAAAAAGATGCAAGCATGGAAAAGGCAAGATATCACAATTACTCTCCAAAAACATGTATGGAAAAACATCCATGTCTCTTTATTTTGCCACTGCGGTTATTATTTATTCAAACTGTGTTGCAAGTAACTGCATATCAGTCATGTTTGCGTAATACAGAAAGAGAGTTTCTATCTGCAGAAAATAAAGAATTGCAGCAAGTTTCCTACCGGCAGATGGTTAGACGATCTCATGTCCAATGTGTGAGTTATTGCCATGCTGATCCTCAGTGCGTATCAGTCAACTACAACATCGACACTCATTTATGTGATCAGAATAATGCTACCAGGGCTCGGTATCCTGACCACTTCTTTACACACTATGGGAGTGTGTACTTTGATGCCGATGTAGACACGCCTTTCCTCTCTATGCCTGACCCCAAACCCTCTACACTACCCGAAACATCTACCCAAACATCTACCCAATTTCAGCCTCGTTACAGCAGTTGCAAGAAGCTACTTGAAGCAGGTCATAACGAGAGTGGTATCTTCACAATAGTTCCCGTTGGCTTTAGTGATGGTCTGAGGGTGTACTGTGACATGGAGACTGATGGCGGGGGGTGGATCGTCATCCAGAGGCGTCAAGACGGTAGCGTTGACTTTTACCGCAACTGGACTGACTATCGTGTCGGTTTTGGTGACTTGGGTGGTGAGTTTTGGCTCGGGAACGACAACCTCCGCAGTCTCACTGAGTCTGAAGGAATGTGGCAGCTGAGATTTGACTTCGAAAACTGGTCGAATGAGAAAGCATGGACGGAATATGAAGGTTTCCGTATTTCTGGAGAAAACTTTCGGCTTAATGTAGATTCGTTCAACGATGGAAGCACTGCAGGGGACTCTATCCTACATGTTAACGAGAAGTACCGCCACAATGGTATGATGTTCTCCACGAAAGACAAACAAAATGATAATGACAGAGAGGGTTGTGCCGAAAAATACCATGGGGCTTGGTGGTACAACGACTGCTTTAAGTGTAATCTGAACGGTCGGTACTACGCAGGTAGGATAACCGACGGTGATGAGCGACGGGATTTTATAAAATGGAACACTTGGAACAATAAGGAGTCACTGAAGATTTGTGAGATGAAATTCCGTCTTATGTCTTCATAAATAAAATCAAACTGATGAACAAGAACTGTTCGCTTTGGTCAGCGCACCTTAATCAAGGTTGCACCTGTCATTTGAAATAAACTCCCTGCCTCACTCTGTCAAATCACATCTTTGGACATCTTCAAGACTGAACTGGAATCTTATGGCTTTGCTATTATCATTTGCTAATCATAGCTGTAGCAGCGTATTTTTCGTGAAGGTCTTCGAGAAAGACTCCGCTAGGGTCGAAACGTCAGACCACTTTCTAATTGTTACTATTTAACACTTTGTCTTATGCCTTGATCTGGTTTCTGGAAAGTGTGCAATATACACATCACCAGTGGGCTACTTTTATTACTACGAAAATCACGGAAACACCATTGATAAAAGAGCTCTTTTTCGAAGCGGCTGGCAGCGGAACTTTGATAGTATTGTAAAGTCGAAATTGGAGGGAAAAGGCAAACAAATAAAATCAAATAAAACGGAAAATCAGCCGAGGGCTCCCTCAAGCATTCACTGAAAAGTTAAGAAATGTAATAGTCTCTAATCACTGTGTTGGAAATGTAATAGTCTCTAATCACTGTGTTGCCACCTGTACGACAAGACAAGTCATGAACATTAATACTAAAAGTGAACCTAAAATAGCCCATTCTTTGGGAATATTTATTTCGATATTAACTTTAGTAACAATACTCATGCAAGTATAAGTGAAGTGTTGCATGTCCGAACTGTAGACAACTGTGACTTGAGTGTTACTATGTAATTTTGTTAAATCGTGACTCTCTTTTTAAATAGATATTGGGTTTGTTTTCTTTCTTTTTGCACATTAGTGGCCGCAACAATGCATATGATAAACACGTTTTTTGTTTACAATGTTCGCATTTGCTGTTTAAATTAAAGTTGATAACTGCGTCACTTGAAATCTTAAGTCCCCGTGCATGACTCTTTCATTGGAGAATACTTGAAACTGATTAGTTGTTTGTAAGTTTCTTCAGCATAACCGTATAACCCAAAGCATTAACAAGAGACACATTGCCTCGGATTGGGCGCTTTGGGCTATAAAAGCATATGTTATTAAATATGATTACAAAGATGTATTGAAAGTAGAATAGACGGTAATTATTCACTCAAATATTCCTCGAATTTGTGTGGGTTTCCATTTACTTCGTGAAGCAACACGGTTGTAAACATATTTTGAATCCATGGCGGACCGTGTTAGTTCACGAAATAAAAGGAAAACCACAACTTTGAGGGATGTTAGATCAGTATAATATTTTACTTTTAAGTCATCTTTCCAACCATAACAAGCAATGATCTCATAGCAACGCTTTTTGTGGCTTTTTATTTGTCCTTTTTAGTTATACCCTTTGAGTAGATGATTATTGACTTTTGTAAGATAATTTTAATTTCTGAATCAGCCGCTCCGATCTATTTTTAGAAAGCATTAATTTAATATTTGTTGAGTCTTTGCCTTTTCATGGATGTATTGAAATAAAATGTACTTGACCGAATTAACCTGACGTCATCACATGATAAACCTTGGCCTGTGCCATTTTGAGTCATCCCGTCTGTTACATGGTGCGCTTTTCGGGCAACGTGATGCGCACAGTTAGAATCATACCTTATACATTGTAGTCCAAAACCACAGACCATGTAGAGACGTATAGACGCTTGGACGTCAGTCATGGAGGTCAGAAATGGAACCTAATGATATTACAGTAAACTTGTATACAATTATTTGTTGCATTCAGTAGCCATTAATAGTAGGCTATGTATTATTTCTTTACCCCCACCCCACCTAGTCCCCCCAACCCCACCACCCACTCAAATAAATAAATATATAAATGAATACTAAGTAAATAAAGAAAACAAATAATAATAAAAATTGAAGGCCCGTAATGATTGGATATTTTTATGAGTTCGATGATAAAAGATATCTTCATGATCTTCTGGTGATCGTTAAAAGTTCAAAATTCTTAAAACTGAAATTTAATGTTCATTGTGGAGTATTTATCATATAGATAAGATCGTGACTTAAATTACTTAACAATCTTACACAAGTCATCAATTATGACAAACTTTTTGTAATGAACTCATGGCTTATTTTAATTAGAAGAACTCGGCGTTACCCCCCGTCTCTTCAATCTTCGTGATCCTTTAACAAAAAGCTTCATTGTTTAATAATGCAAATTTGAATCCGCTCACAAATAGCTCCATTGTTGATGAAATGTGCAACCAGGCGCGTAACCGGGGGGGGGGGGGGGGGGGGAGTTGTTTTTT